>JARACY010000181.1:0-125740 GCA_029255725.1 Scrobipalpa atriplicella
AGGAAGAATGACCTTATTGTTCCGAAAGCCCGATAGATGTCGCTGTACGATTTTAAAACGCGGTATCGATGTGTTTTCGCCAAAAGTACTTAAGAACAATATCAGCTCGCGGTTGTCCCCTAAAAAAGTTAAAAAATTGATATAAAAGGATATAAATAATCACGCCAAGCCAACTAGGATATAAATAATCACGCCCGATCGACTTAGGGGGTAGGCAGGCAATTGAATCTCAGAAACTACTGGACGGATTTTGATGGAACTTTTTTCATTTTAACTGAGTTTTTTTTGGACAGTAAACAAGGATATAAATAATCACGCCAATAGACTTAGGGGCTAGGCAGGAAATTAAATCTCAGAAACTACTGGACTGATTTTGATGGGACTTTTTTTATCTGACTGAGTTTTACCTGGACAGTAAACAAGGATATAAATAATCACGCGAAATGACTTAGGGGGTAGGCAGGAAATTAAATCTCAGAAACTACTGGACTGATTTTGATGGGACTTTTTTCATCTGACAGAGTTTTATCTGGACAGTAAACAAGGATATAAATAATCAAGAAATGACTTAGGGGGTAGACAGGAAATTGAATTTCGATTGTTTTTTAACCGATTTTGATAGATTTTTTTTTCGGGTTATTCTTTGCGGTTTGGTTATTTGTTGCTTTGTTGTTGTTTTTAAAGTAGGTAAGTTACTTTATTGTAAGTAGCAATGCCTCGAAAACGACAAAATCTCACAAAAATCAGTAAAGAATGCTTAGATTCTCACTGGATGTAGAACGGGCAAAACTGTTTTTATACTAAGAATTCCACTCAATTCCAACAATTTCCCGTTCTAATTTAAGCGCACACAGTTTCCCAAAAGCCTCTGCTTAGCAATGACCATCAACAAATCCCAAGGTCAAACTCTTAAGGCTGCTGGGGTGGATCAAAGATCCAAATGCTTTTGCTTCGGCCAGTTGTATGTTGCATGTTCACGTCACGAGTGAGTAGCGTTGAGCAATTGTTTGTTTTAGCTACAGCGGGCAAGATAGAGAAATTCTGTGATTTAAAAACTATTTATTACTTTCGTATACTTCAATGCGAACGAAGTCGCGGGCACCAGCTAGTTTTCACTATTATTTTAACATACGAAATGACTTTCTCTTTTAAAGCATTCCTAATAAATTTTTACCGAATCATTTGCTGGAAACGATCGGCTTTTCATACAAAAATACTATTAATTCTGCCCATATAATTACCTCGTTCATTGCCTTCAAAGAATGAAACAGTCGTAAACAGGCTCATACAAAACGTGTATTGAAAACGAATACTAATCCATATAGGAAGGTAATGATGCGAACTGACGTCTATAGACGAAAGATAGATAATACTGAGAGGTAGATACTTGAAATGTATGTTAATATAGGATCATATTTAAGCAAGGTCACAATATTAATAGTATAACCGAAAGCCGATGATAAATTTATGTAGGACACGTCAAAGATGTATTATAGTGCAAATATCTTTGACCTTCATGAGAGCTCTTTCTAGCTTAATAGGGTTAAGTTTTTAGGGTTAAGCTTTCTAGTTTAAAGACTAGTGGACTACGCACTAGGAACTCTTATATTTTAAACATTACTTTTTTAATAAAAATAATGCAGTCGATTTTTATAGCAAAAGTATACTAACTTATTGTTACTAAAACTGTTGCACTTTTAAGTGACTAAGACTATAAGTTTAATAACATTTCAAATCAACAAGTAACACCCGGTATCTTAAACAAAAGTAACTATAATATATACGTACGTCTGTCGACACGCGCTATTAGTGAGCGAGTATGAGAGCATAATAATAAATATTCATCAGTTTTTGTGCTAATGCCTATAAAAACGAGCGAGCGGGACGAGTGGGGCAAGCGAACCTATTGCTGCTTTATGAAGGGTTAATGGCAACCATTTCCATATAAAGTAAGATATAAATTAAGAAAGAGATGTGATTTCTATGCAGCTCATTGAGGTGAGCCAATAATGATGATAGAGTTGTGTGTGTTCTATATTGTAATTGTGGTACTTATTTGTTGAAGAAAAAAAAAAAATAAATTAAAATGGCATGGATTCTTCTACTACAAAATAAAAATTCTAACGATACCGGTATTAATAATGAAAATGAAATTATAATAGAGCCCTAAATTACGAGATAAGAACTACATAATTGTAATTATTATTATCATGTAACTGATCACTCTATTGTACCTTGTTATAGCTATAAATACTCCTGTATTTAAGAAGATTGAAATGGTACAAAGGGCAGACTTATTCCATTTGGGGTCCTTTACAATCAGAATTTTAATACAATATCCATAATTCAAAATAGTTTAAACATGATTCTTCAAAAATACCGCTGTTTCGTACAAAAAAAACAGAAAATACTTCCTCACACAACGCTTACAAAAACAAACCTTACCTTAGCTAAATTGAAGGTGGCGCGACACACGAATTCACTTAGCAAGATGGCCGCCAACTCAATCGTCACTTATGGTTACGGTTCTGTGGACGGGTACAAATGGTGGACACGTTGCGTTTTTCCTTAATTTAGCTAAGGTAAGGTTTGTTTTTGTAAGCGTTGTGTGAGAAGTATTTTCTGTTTTTTTTGTACGAAACAGCGGTATTTTTGAAGAATCATGTTTAACTATTTTGAATTATGGATATTGTATTAAAATTCTGATTGTAAAGGACCCCAAATGGAATAAGTCTGCCTTTGTACCATTTCAATCTTCTTAAATACAGGAGTATTTATAGCTATAACAAGGTACAATAGAGTGATCAGTTACATGATAATAATAATTACAATTATGTAGTTCTTATCTCGTAATTTAGGGCTCTATTATAATTTCATTTTCATTATTAATACCGGTATCGTTAGAATTTTTATTTTGTAGTAGAAGAATCCATGCCATTTTAATTTATTTTTTTTTTTTCTTCAACAAATAAGTACCACAATTACAATATAGAACACACACAACTCTATCATCATTATTGGCTCACCTCAATGAGCTGCATAGAAATCACATCTCTTTCTTAATTTATATCTTACTTTATATGGAAATGGTTGCCATTAACCCTTCATAAAGCAGCAATAGGTTCGCTTGCCCCACTCGTCCCGCTCGCTCGTTTTTATAGGCATTAGCACAAAAACTGATGAATATTTATTATTATGCTCTCATACTCGCTCACTAATAGCGCGTGTCGACAGACGTACGTATATATTATAGTTACTTTTGTTTAAGATACCGGGTGTTACTTGTTGATTTGAAATGTTATTAAACTTATAGTCTTAGTCACTTAAAAGTGCAACAGTTTTAGTAACAATAAGTTAGTATACTTTTGCTATAAAAATCGACTGCATTATTTTTATTAAAAAAGTAATGTTTAAAATATAAGAGTTCCTAGTGCGTAGTCCACTAGTCTTTAAACTAGAAAGCTTAACCCTAAAAACTTAACCCTATTAAGCTAGAAAGAGCTCTCATGAAGGTCAAAGATATTTGCACTATAATACATCTTTGACGTGTCCTACATAAATTTATCATCGGCTTTCGGTTATACTATTAATATTGTGACCTTGCTTAAATATGATCCTATATTAACATACATTTCAAGTATCTACCTCTCAGTATTATCTATCTTTCGTCTATAGACGTCAGTTCGCATCATTACCTTCCTATATGGATTAGTATTCGTTTTCAATACACGTTTTGTATGAGCCTGTTTACGACTGTTTCATTCTTTGAAGGCAATGAACGAGGTAATTATATGGGCAGAATTAATAGTATTTTTGTATGAAAAGCCGATCGTTTCCAGCAAATGATTCGGTAAAAATTTATTAGGAATGCTTTAAAAGAGAAAGTCATTTCGTATGTTAAAATAATAGTGAAAACTAGCTGGTGCCCGCGACTTCGTTCGCATTGAAGTATACGAAAGTAATAAATAGTTTTTAAATCACAGAATTTCTCTATCTTGCCCGCTGTAGCTAAAACAAACAATTGCTCAACGCTACTCACTCGTGACGTGAACATGCAACATACAACTGGCCGAAGCAAAAGCATTTGGATCTTTGATCCACCCCAGCAGCCTTAAGAGTTTGACCTTGGGATTTGTTGATGGTCATTGCTAAGCAGAGGCTTTTGGGAAACTGTGTGCGCTTAAATTAGAACGGGAAATTGTTGGAATTGAGTGGAATTCTTAGTATAAAAACAGTTTTGCCCGTTCTACATCCAGTGAGAATCTAAGCATTCTTTACTGATTTTTGTGAGATTTTGTCGTTTTCGAGGCATTGCTACTTACAATAAAGTAACTTACCTACTTTAAAAACAACAACAAAGCAACAAATAACCAAACCGCAAAGAATAACCCGAAAAAAAAATCTATCAAAATCGGTTAAAAAACAATCGAAATTCAATTTCCTGTCTACCCCCTAAGTCATTTCTTGATTATTTATATCCTTGTTTACTGTCCAGATAAAACTCTGTCAGATGAAAAAAGTCCCATCAAAATCAGTCCAGTAGTTTCTGAGATTTAATTTCCTGCCTACCCCCTAAGTCATTTCGCGTGATTATTTATATCCTTGTTTACTGTCCAGGTAAAACTCAGTCAGATAAAAAAAGTCCCATCAAAATCAGTCCAGTAGTTTCTGAGATTTAATTTCCTGCCTAGCCCCTAAGTCTATTGGCGTGATTATTTATATCCTTGTTTACTGTCCAAAAAAAACTCAGTTAAATGAAAAAAGTTCCATCAAAATCCGTCCAGTAGTTTCTGAGATTCAATTGCCTGCCTACCCCCTAAGTCGATCGGCGTGATTATTTATATCCTAGTTGGCTTGGCGTGATTATTTATATCCTTTTATATCAATTTTTTAACTTTTTTAGGGGACAACCGCGAGCTGATATTGTTCTTAAGTACTTTTGGCGAAAACACATCGATACCGCGTTTTAAAATCGTACAGCGACATCTATCGGGCTTTCGGAACAATAAGGTCATTCTTCCTCTCATAATGTACCTACATTGCAGGGTAAATCGCCTGATTGACCGAAAAGAAAGAATATCCCGTGCTTCGGAGGGCACGTTGAGTTGAGGCGTCGGTGCCGGTCACCGTCTGGCCCTGATTGATGAATGAATAAAGTCTCTTCAAAATTGGTGCAAGTTACCTATAAAGTAGATTTGGATTGGAATGAAAATCGACGATAACTTTTTTTCTACTTAACCGATTTCGATGAAACAAAGTCTATACACTGCTCTGAGATATGCCAAATCAATAGATGAAAACTGCATGAAAATCCATCAAGTGGTTACGAAGATGTGCCCGGACAAACGGACAGACAGACAGAAAGACAGACAGAAAGACAGACAGAAAGACAGACAAAAAATTCTAAAAAAATAAATTCGTGTACTGTTGGTCTTCTTGTATCACCCTGACTTCATTTTAGTCAATTTCCTTCATTGTACAGACAAACCGGGTCCTACTGTTTTATTATATGTATAGATAACTGACATACGGAAATGATTCCCTTTTATCTTACAATTTATGACACTCATGTTTATTCTAGTGATGCCACAAGCTCAATGAATGGCTCTTCTCAATCATCAATGACTAGGTACAACCAATTGATTTCGCGTTCCACAATAGAACAAATTTAAACAATTAAAAGCGCAATTCATTTCCACTCACGCGTAGTGTCGCAACGTCCGACACACGCGTACCTTCGTCCGGCAGTCGCAAGTCGCATCGTGAATGGCGCGCCTAATTGTGAATATCGAGGCACGTGTCGCTGCGTGTGCAGCCAGCTTTATACACGTTCTTAACTCAAAACTACTTTTATAATGACGTCGTATTTATTTTTCTTTTTCGAACTCTATAGTTTTAAACACACTGGCCGTTATGCTTTGCGAAAGAGATTGTTATAATACGTTCTGTAAGGGGAGATAAAGAGAAAACTGTGACAAATGAACATGAGTTTGAACTTCGCTACGTTCGAATGGTTCTGAATTAAATTTCGTATTGTCACAGGACAAGATTAAAGGGGATTCTCATCAAATTGCAGGATCACAGAACTCATCGTTAAAATAACTTACGTGTCATCAGCTGGAAAAAGCGTGTATGATTATTATGAAGATATTATTTTCCTACTAATTAATTATTATGCCTTCACAAATACCTAAGTAACTACCTAGCTTGCTTCAAAAATAAGAAAGATAGGTCTTTGTACGATAATAGTTCCACAAACAGTTGTCGTCTACCTATCTACTTAGTTACTAATTAGGAAAGTAAAGTACGTACGTACTAGGTACCTGGTTCACGTGCTTTTACTATAATAGATGCAAATTATACATTCTATTGTGTAAGTATGTTTGCTTAAAACAAAATTAATCATGATGTTATATTCACCTGTCCACCAAACCAAAACATCAACGTAGCCGTCGACCGAAGCAATATCCACACGTTTAAAAAAGGAATCCCCATCATACTCCACCTATTCACTCGCTTGATATATTGACAAACACTACACCCCATTTTCCACCCTATTTCCTCCGCTGAAAGGTTGAAATTCAATTTACGATGCCACCTTGTAGATAAAAACGTAAATGGTGAAGGAAATTGAAATCTAAGCGATGGGAAATAGAGTGTATTTTGCTGTGGAGTAAAGTAGAAAGTGGACACGGTATTAAAAGCATGGTCCAGCAAAATGAACTGCGGAAGATGTATGAGCTCTCGGATTAAAAATATTTGTACGAGCCATTATACAGGATGTAATGAAAGAGCCTAAACGTGGCTCTTTATTAACCGCACAGGGTACAGGGTGCTCTAATTGGACGGCCGGCTAATAATGAGCAAAGGGTGACGTCATCTGATCTGATGTGACGTCAAAAGATGTGCTTTTATTAAAGTTTAAAGTAATCCCGGTGTTATCTTTTCGGGTTTCTCTTTTTGACGTTGATAAGGCTAGTGGTGTGGTGTAGGTATTTGTAGGGTAAAATACGGTTTTTCAACATAGCTATAGTACGAATGATTTATTCTATTGAAAGAAAATTTGGTGTACTTACCTATTCACATTATGATTCGAAAGTTTGTAATCTTTTTTGAAATTTTATGGAAATAGAAAATTTCCAGTAGGGATTTATTTTCATACGTTAAATGTCTAGCAAGCCCATTGCGCATTTAAGCAAGATGGGTAGATTCAATAGCGTACCTAAAAACTGATTACAAACTGCCTTTAAGACGCGACGGGACAACTACGCATAATACTAGTATAACCAGCATCTATACATGGTGTTCTCAAGTAGCCAAGTTGGGATACAGCTGAGAACACCAGCCTGTATACAGCGGCGTGCGCGGGCATTCATTACGCGGTGTAATGAGACACGCCCACTTGCACGTATAGAGAACATCCTAAGCGAGAATATTAATACACATTTTCTAAAGTTTGCACAACTATAAAACTATTTTAACGGATTTAAATAAACACAACTGAAATCCGTTAAAATAATTTTATTAATATGAGAATATAATAAATTCTCGTAAAAAACGTCAGAATTTATTTTATCTGAACTGGACAGTATCTTTTAGAATTAAGAGGTTAGAACTCTATAATTATTTCGTTTGCAAAACCGTGCCATCTAAAATTAGTAATTATTTATTGAACCAAGACATTGTCCATGTTAAATTTAAGTCCGATTGTCGCAGGTATTTTTGATCTATACTTAATTTAATATTCAAAAAACCGTGTATCAAAATAAAAAACTTTTTTATTCCAATGTGTACTTAGCATGTTTGTATGAAAAATGTATGAATTAGTTCACCTCGTTATCTGGAGCAGATTCCACATAATTATTGCTAGTTTCCTGGACAAGTCGGGGTGATGTCGTCAATGCACTAACAAGGTGAGCGTATAAATATTTTTACTAGTGTAAAAAAATATTACTGACCAGTTGAGAGTTGTTTTCCAGAGACTAGTGTTCCGTATGAAATTAAAAATAATTGGCTTTAAGTATTTTATGGAATTTAGAATCTACATTATTCAACAATGAAAAAAAAAAACTATCAAGATAATACTGATCTATTTTTTTTTCTTTTGAGGAAAGATCTGGTTTGAAAACAAACAAAATGTCTTTCGTGCGTGGTGTACAGTTCTACCTAGCATGCCGTTCAAAGTACGGAATCATTTTACACCAAATATTATGATTCTGTCTGCATTTTCGAAAACAAAACAAACCACCCATGACCTCAGATAGTCCAAGTATTTTAACTAGGTACTAGAGCATTAAAACATGATGAGCACAAAATCTGTTTATTTTGTTGATAGCTTTTTTTATAATTATTGTGTAAGGAACACTAAAAAAGCAGGGCACCGTGTTCAAAGCGGCGGAAACATAACTCATATACTTAACGGCGTGACGTCATTGTACACTGATAGTCATAGAAATCGGAGCACATTTTCCGACAGGTTATAGCTCTATGAAAAATTTGGACCCAATGTCAATTTTATTTTATTAATTTCTTAAAAAAATATTATCAGGGAACTTTGTATGACTAAAGCGTACTTACATAATTAGAAATTACTGACAAAAGATAAGTCTATGGTCTATTTTAAAAGATTTTTTTAAATTCCCACAAAAAGTATTTTATTAGGCCCTTGATACTGCCTACTCCCTAACAAATATAAGGGTGATTTATTTAAAATAGTCCTTACTCGAAAAAAAGAACCTACTATTAAAAATTCCTGAACCTGTCATCATAACGTTGACGACCTCATTCCAACTGCAATAACCGCGGGCGAGGTGGGAGGTAGGTAGGGTCGGCCACTACCCGCTACTTCTACCTAGGTTTATTACATTCCGGGCCGCAATATGCCGCTTTTTGTGCCAGCCACGTACTCATGAAACGGCGACTTGCTTCATATTGGATGAAGTCTGTGCCTTTCCTCATACTCGTACGTAAGTACCTATATTTCTAGGTAAGAAAAGGCAGTTCATTACCATAATTTGAATTATGTCAAGTAGGCTTTTGAGACAATCTATGACCGGATGGTCCATCGGGTGTCAGAGTTTTTAAACCGCCTAATGGGAAATAATAATAACATCAACTTTGTGTTCTCCCATGCAAATCGAACGCACGACCTCTGTATCAGGAGCCCAAGGCAGATATCTATTCTATTCAATGGTTCGAATAAAATATAAAAGTTATAATTAAGTATTAACTTTCACATTCATTTAATTCATTACCAAAATCCTTCTATCAAACAAAAACTCTAACACTTTCACAAATTATCCATCCCATTTGTCCAGTCATCATAAGCTGGTTGTCTACAAGAGTTCTGGCGATAACGAGCTCTCAGCTAAACTACTGTACAGCTGTATAGTGCTAATTGAGTGTATAATACAGCCATTATAGCGCTATTTTTCCAGCACTGCCTCTGATGAGCCACATTATCATAGTGATTACTGTGAGGAGATGGACATTAGGTGAAGATGTTGAGCTATACTTCTAATGGAAAGTGAAGTGACAAAAAAGGGTCATAGTGTTACATTCCCGCGAAACCCTTTTGGAGGTTTTGCAAGACTATGTTTTAACTGCTTCTGTGGGATCCAGAGGTGATAAATTCTATACTTACATGACGATTACGGTGAAAATATCAATTTTTTAAAAATTGATACCCATTTGGGTTGTTTCCTTATTTTCTGACAGGTAGGTGAGATGTTGCTATGATTCAGGGGGGCATCTCTATTGCCAAAGCTTGTGTTGGGATATTTAATCATCCGACAATCCTAAATGAAAAAGATTTTACCAAAAGTTAGATTTCCAGCATTTTGTGTCTCAAATTAAAACTTTCCACTACTGTAAGCAGCTAAACTCCCACAATAACTACTTTTATCATCCAACAGAGTCTGCATGCGTACTTAAAGGCGAAACTGCTCATACTTCAAAACTTACATCGTAAACCGTAGGTAAACTAACCTCTGACGTCACGAAACTTTGTTTTTAAAACGCGCTGCGGGTTTTATAGGTCAGCGCGAAGCTGTATAGTGGCTGCAAACATTTTAGCTGTACAAACAACCTGGGGTCAGAACGAGCTCGAGTGGACTGCAAACTGACACCCTACCCTCGCTACCCTGCCAGGTTTATAGAGAAATAATGTGAGTATACTCTGATGGGATAGATAGAGCAACAATATTTAAAAGCACTGTTTAAAATGTATAACACACCTGTGTACATTAAAAATCATGTCTAGGCGGCCGAGCCCCTACGCCATAATTGGATATGTCTGACAAATTATGAGTGATCGATTGCCAACTCATCTAAATGAACTATAATATCTGCGCCGAAACAACCTTTACAATCTAAAAAGAGAAGGCACTTTTGCCCTTATAAAAATAATAAAGCTCACCCTTTTCAAATGTCTTTACAAAATGATCAAAATCAGACTAGATGGAGTTTTTTTGTTGAGGCTCATAAAGCAATCTTTGTTCTAAAACAAAATTTTGTTCTCTTTACTTACCAAGCATGAATTAAATGCGTTGTAAATACAGTGGACGTGGTGAAATTAAAGATAAATTAGAAACTGTCAGCTGTGTCAAAGCAAACAGTGAATCTCATCAGGTATAGTGTAAGAGTACACCTCCCTGTCATTACCGACCGTGTTTGCTGATGTCAGAGGTTGTTAGTGTGGTCTAAAGTGAAACGATCAGCGGGTAATGAAAAACTAAGTTCCATTATGGACGAAAATTTTGTCTATGGTTCCACACAGAATATTGAGAGTACCTACCATATGAAGAGATGTAGGATAAACTCTACAAACTGTTTGTACTGTCAAAAGTTTGTTTTATCTCTGGAGAGATCTGGTTAAAATATTCCACATAAAGTAAGTAGCGGTAGGCTTTGTAAGGGGCTGCCTTGGCTTACCACAATCGAAGTCCGGTGATATATCTAGCTACTTAGCTGTGCTTCGTCCACTGATTAGAAAAAGTCGCTGCCGCTCCCTAAAGTCTTCTGTGGCTTTGTCGATGTTTATGAATGCCATGCCAGTGTCTTTGCCGAATAGGTACTTCTGGGTAAGCTCTGTTTCGAACACAAGATTTAAGAACTGACCCGAAGCAAAATATATTCTGTTTCGCTTCGACGTAAGACTTGAACCACCAACGCAATGTCCATGTCCAGTGCCCACGACCGCAAACAAACAGGGTTGCACTCGTTTAACCTGGGATGAAGGTGACACTCCACACTACTCCACTCCTGGCACCATGTGTACCGTGGATAAATAAGGGGATTAAGGTTTTAGTATGAAAGTCTTGTTAGTAAAATGAAAAGTTTTTAGATTTAAAATTGTTTCTATCTATGATCATAAGATTCATAAGTAATATCTTAATGAAGTGACGGAAAGGGAAAGTCAAATATTTAGTCCTTTTGAAGGTGGAAGGCAGGGCTTAATCCTACCTATACCTAGCTGTCCAGGAATATTTATTTTTTAATGGCTAAGTACCTACTCAGAAATACGTTAGTTTTAGAGACAAAAGGACAATTAAGGTATTCTCTTTCAGAACTCTCCTTCACGATAAAGACATTAAAAACCAATATTCTCTTACAACAGCTCTTCGCTCCGTCTCACAACAGAGTAGTGGCCCATAAACCGCGAGTCTCACCTTACAGTAAGCAGCAAGGAAGGAACTCTTTCTTGCAACAGACGTAATTTACTGCTCCGGGCGTCGTAAAGCCGCGAGGCCTTAGTGGGAAATGGAGCGGTTGGATTTTCATCTAGAAAACCTTCGTTTAGGTAACCTACCTAGGTACTTATTGTACCTATAGAATATTGAATAGAAAAAAAATTGCGATTTTCAAAAAATGTCGTCACCTGATCGGATATCAAACGCCAGGCCCTCTGAATTTCTGGAAAATAAACTGCCCACTGGGCTGTGCACTGTGCAGGTCGTCAAAGAAAATGAAATATCAAGTAGTATAAATAATTTTCATAAATACTTATTTTATGTACCTAATCTAAAATCTCAAAGAAAAATAAAATCTTTATTCTAGCTCCAGCCAATTTAAAACGCTTGTTACGAGGTAGCTCTACATAGCAGCGTAGTATTACCGCTCAATCTTCTTTCATAATTAGAGTGGCTTTTACCTCAACCCCCCCCCCCCCCCCCCATCCCTTCCACTTCTCTCCCACCCCCCTCTTCCCCCCACCGTCCTTTGAGCGTGCGGCTCATTACCTAGGACTTTAGGTAGTCTAGCTTCGTTTTAGTGCTTCAGTAATTAGGTAGCTCCAGAATTACCTACGGCAAATGGGTGCTTTGCCACTTTAGCGTTCCAATGTGGACTTTATGGTGGACTCGGATGTGGGGGGAGGTTTTAGAAGGAGTTTTTAAAGAATTACTGAGTCTGTAAGTACTTGTATCGTAGCTTTAGCAACATTTTAACGTATTTGAAGCAGTTACTATGTTTTCTTAAAAGCAGAAGTTATTGTAAGTAGGTAAGAATATTCTTTTTCTTAAATATGTATATCATATTTATTATTTAAATTGTACACAGGTAAGTACCTCTATCGTTAATAACAATGAACATAGTAGGTATATAAGCAAAAGGTACATACCATCTGGCCAAGGCCTGCGCACCCTGACCTTTACGAAGGACGCGGCGCGCCCACCTCGTCCTAAATTTAGCCACCTCACCTCAAGGAAACATCAATCGCACCCACACATGCGCACTTTTTACCCACAAAAACACCTCACAAAAAACAAAACTGGCCACTAACACTTCTTCACTCAAACTAGACGTTCCAAATTCAAATTCGGAGGGACACACCTGCACTCGCAGGTGGATTATACCTGTGTTACCTTGCGGCGACCAATCAGCGCGCAGGTTACCTGCGCAGCTCGATAAAAGTGGGCGTGGTCTGTGCAGAGGCGGTGGGAACGCACCTGTGCGCACCTGTCCCAGTGAGGTACAGGTGGGAAGCTCACTGGTTGGCTGAAGGTGTACCAATGGCCGTGATGTATCTCACCTGACAGGTGGGTTGTAGGTGACGGTACAAGCAGGTATTGGCGCGCGGAAGTAAGTAGGTCACGGGATATACTCGGCATGTACTCTCTGTATACAGTTCACGCCTTGGCGCGCTCCAGCTTATTTATGGGACTATTATTCGTACCTATTTTGTGCAACGACGTGTGGAATACAGATATTGCTTACACTATTTTCACACAATGAACCATTCATTGCAATACATGCGTATATCCGCTATTCTCGTATGTTTTGTTTACAATGCTTCCATTGTCTATATTCTTGCTCCGGAATGTGAAAATTTTCTTTGTAGCTGGTGTGACCTTTTTACTGTTAAGAATTCATTAGAAAGACTAGCATAAATGCAAAATACTTACTTAGTTACTTATGTAAGTAAGTAGATATTGACTTGAGTAATATTTTACTTAATTATTTTAGACACGTTCCTTTATTTACAAAATAACCTCTGACTTCGTCAAGTCCTTGGGTTTCGATCTCTTTTCTGTTGTTAAACACGTCATTTTAGAAGTTACACCAATGTTTTTCAGTTCGTACCTACTTCAGTTGTCTGACTACCCACACTACAACATTAGAAAATTACAAACCTATCTAATCTAGCCAAGCAAACTAACAAGAATCTAGAGTCATTACACGCTCCACTAAATAGCCTTTATACAGCATTTATATTCCATTAGAACCGTTGCTATGACAACCTCTACTATACCACCTCGAGGTGCCTCTAGACACCTTTAAGCTCTATATACCTCGGTACATAGGTGGGGGGAGGTGGGAGCCACCTAGCACCTGATTACGTGGGAGGGGGGTTCAGGTCGCGGCAAGTTTGAAGACAAATTGTGTAGCGGGTGGGCGGAGGGGGGAAAAAATGGCGGCCGGATGACGTCTTAGGTCAGGTTTAAAATTACTTTTATGTTGGAGAAATAATTTATTTTATATAGCCATGTACCTATCGTACTAACGTTATACTTGCCTGGTGTGCTTGTATTATTGGAACCATAATATCGGGTAGGTCCTTTACTTAGTTTGAAACTGCTTTCTGTATCTACTACGGTACGAACCTGCCTTCCCTGTTTTCCACATTTTTGGTCAAAACGATGTCGTTCCTGTAAGAGATACGGGGTAATTGTTTATGTAAGGTAGGTACTTGTCTATAAATAAGTAGGTAATTATAAAAGCAAAAGAGGTCTGTCAGGTTCTTTGTTACATTTTCTCGCTAAAACAAACAACTGTACGGATTTTAAAAAATAGGTATGCTGAATGGTCGATGGAAGCGTGAAGACGGAGATAGAGGTGGTTAGTGTTAGGTTAGATATCAATTTATTTCACACATTTCCGGTGGACCAGCAGACATTCGAGAGCCATTATGTAAAATGCCTAGGCAAAGCTTATAATAGATATTAATATTCATAATATTTCATACATTGCCTACCGGCCCAACGCATTCTATACATACCTTTTAGTCTAGGCATTGTATATAAATGCCTGTATTATACACATTGCCGGTAACAGACATACCTAGTTATAAATTCGAATGAAAATTTCGCATAAGTAAGTATATTCTTAGGTAGTACGGGTGAGGCCACGCCACGGCTATCGGCGCAACTTTCAGCTCGTTATAAGTTTCTTAACTTCCGCCTCGCCTGTGTTGTTGTTAACTTCATCTGTTGTGTTTACCTTGTTTGTGTGCTGTTGCATGTTTGTATTTTTTCCATAGATAAAATATTAATAGAACTTAGAAGAAATATTGTTAAGTTCCTAGCTAATATTTCAGATAATCACTGTATAAACACTAACGTAAAAAATATTCTCATTTTACACTTACATACCTTGATAAATTTTATAACCTATAAGTTAAAAAGAGTTTTTTACACATTTTGCAGAATAAGTATTATATTTTCTTTGGCACAATACATAATAGCCCCATTTTAAGCTTTAAAAGTGCCCTATATCAGCTGTGATAAAGGCGGTTTAAAAACTCTGCCACCAGGGTTCATCGGGTCGATTGACTCGAAACTCTAACGACAGGAGAAGAAAGTGTCCTGAAATTTATTAAAAATAGTACATTTTAAGTTTTTTTTAAGAACAGTTTTGGATAGCTGTAAGTAGTAGAACTATCTACCATTACCCCACCTTCAGTGACTCTGTACTCTTGACACTTAGCAAATTGTTTATGCAAATACTACCCGCATGTTTTCGCGCCTCGCAGACGCCTGTAGCGTCGGCAAAACAAGCATTTAGACCGTTACTCGTTGTTTTGCGCACCGTACCTGCCTAGGGCACAATAGTGCTTAATCTTGCGGGAAATGGCGGAGATAATCTTATAAGTGGGAAGTATGCGTCGCATTACACTTTGTCTTGCTATTTTTGCGGGTAAATAAGGCATGATTTACGCGATATAACACAACAACGAAGAAGAAACAGTTGGTAAAAAGACCACACTATATCTCCATAATGTTCATATGCCTATTTTTACCATACCACTTAATCATTTACCTCCGAAGCACGGAATCCTTTTTTTCTTCAGGAAATCAGGCAATTCAGCCTGCATTGTCCTTACCAAACTGGGGACAATCTCAAAAAGTGATAAATTAACAAATATCAACTTTTCGTTCTCCCCCCTCCTGGGAACCGAACCCAGGACTAGACCATGAAGGCAGTGTAGAACCTTACTTATACTGTAAAGAGGCCAGGCTGGAGGTGTCACGGGTTATTACCGCGAGCCTGTGACGTCACGCGGCATTACGCCACCCTCGCAGGAATTAGCTCAATGGGTCACCGAGTTCAAGATGGCGGTGAAGAGTTGTTATAATGGCACGTGGATATTATTATGGTTATTAGTTTTTTACATTATTATTAATCCATAAATATGAATAAGTTTAGTACCTTCCAAATTAGATTAAACCTGCGTGTTACCTACAGTTACACCTTAAGAATTTGATTATGTACCGTTTAGGAAAATAGCAGTAATTTTAAACTTTAAACCGTGCGTGTGACTAGTTAGAGCTAATACCACTCTATTGCCACTCTAGGTTCTTCACATGGTAGTAAAACGCAATATGGCAGAGTCCTAAAAAAGCGGGAAAATCTGACTATCAAACTTCTTTCATAAACACCTAACAATCCGGCGCGTAAATCAAACTGGCCAGTTGCATCCAGTTGGCGCTCAAAAATTCCAAATTCCAAATTCAAAAATCCGCGCCAAGCACCTCTCGGAGCGACATGCAAAACGAGCCATGTTTCCCGTAACTTTACTGCTTCCTAGTTGCGGATTTCATATTCACAGTTTGGAAAAAAGGTGTTCGCAGTTTTTCAGCCAAAGTTGAAATGAATTCACGCACGCGGCACCAGGCGGCCGGCAAAAAACCGAGGTGCTAGTCTGTTAATGTGTGAGCTTTGGGTGGGTGTGTTTTTTTCTGGAGTGCAGCCGGTCATGCATGTATTTATGAAGAGTGGTAAAAGCAAGGTAAAAGCAGGTTAATTTTGCATCAATACGTTCCTATTAATAAATGCAAAGAAAGACCTAACAAAAACTGAATAGAATTTAATTAATTCTAAAATCAACCCATAGTCATCTCCTAATAGTTACTCCTCGCAAGTATTTGTGACAAAAAAAATTGAATTAAAAAGATGGTCATTGTATTTGGTAAAGAAACACTAGGTTTATCATTAAGTTTGGCACACTAAACCACACTAAACTTTGTGTCCTTACAAATAGTTTCTGGTATTATGGATAGAAAAAAAAAAATACTACTTAAAAATAATACTAATAAATCTTCACATTATTTCAATCTTAATTTTAATGAAAAGAAAAGCAGCACATTCTGTGTTTTATTGCTGTCAGAATAAACGGTATTATAAAACATAGTTACTTACTTAGTTCCAGCTCAAGATTTAGTGCTGAATCCAATTACTGCGCCAAGTCAAACTCCACAGTCATCATTCGTAATATTTATCGCGGCTATAGGTAATGCGGGCCACAAATCGGTGGAAACTTGTGGCCATAAACGCCGGCCAAGTTTTCCAATCTCGCGCAGGGGACTTGGACGTTCAGTGCACACGGGGTGTTGGTTTGTGGTCCATTGCTTGGTAGAAGAGAAAAATCTACCATAATTTTCAAAATAAGTTTAGGAAATGAAAATAATGAGCTTATTAATCAAAAGAATGTGGAATTATAAAACAGATGGGAATGCCAGTGCTTTTCAGACTTTTGGGTGAGCTCATAGTCGACCTTACTTAGATGTTTCTACTGGACTTGATTTTATACAAGAACAAATCATTTGCAAAAAATCAGCTACTGACATAAATCCTACACGTGGTAGAGATTTATAAGGACGCATTATGGTCTATACTGCAGTATTCAGCATTATAAGTTATAAATACACCAAGGAAAAACCACCCTCGCTACCTGGCTCGCTACCACCCTCTCACCGGAGTCCAAACAGCTTGCTGTGTTCCGTCGGTGCGTGAGAATACCAGTGCCTTAACAGGCATCCTCTGGGTTTGCTCGCTCCATCGTCGACTGTGTCACGGTCATCCCTGACTTAGGTGTCTAGAGTCAAGGGCAAACCCACTCCGAATAGAAAAAAAGGAGCAATGTAAAGCGATCACCATCGTCATAATTCCCACCTTGTCATCCCCCTCCTCGCGTGGGCACAACTTGGACGTATTATTATAACTCTTTTATTGCACTCTTATAGAACTATGCAATCCTATAGAAGTCTCCACTGGTGACAATGTTAGGTGAAAGTTCCACTCGTAAAACCTTAGACGTAGAATTGATTCTGATATTATTCTGAGAGTGCTATAAAATGGGCTCTATGTTGCAGGTGACTATGGTGAATTGTTTACCATTTGTGTACAATAGTTTTGATTTTAAGTGTTTCTAGACTGGGAGCGATACAATAGAATGTACCAGCAGCTTCTTTCTTGATAGGTACCTATTATAAAAGCCCGTAATGATACCTACTCTAAATTTTCAATCTATTAAATTGTGTTGAGTTTTCAGGTGTCAATTCGTCACTACGGCACTACAATTTTATTGAAGCGTTTCAGGTTTATGTGTCAAAAAGTCTGTTAATCAGTAAAATACCTAATAATATCCTACCTAACCTCCCGATCTTGCACAAAGGGCATACAAATAATCGACATAGGTACTTATTTAAAAGTACCTAATACAAATTATGCATTTGTGGCATCATTCCTAAGATAACGAACGATATAGGTATTTTAGGAAAAGTAAGACTGAAATAACTGTAAGTACTAAAACCATTTTGTATAACAGGACAGGTATAAAATCCTACCCATCTATATTTACCTTCTAATGACTTCTCCAAATTCAAATCGGCCAATGCAATTAGCGATACACATTAATCACACGTAGCCCCCCCCTCGCCCTCAGGCCCCCCAGACCCCCCGACGTAAAAAGCCGTCTCACAGCGAGGTGTGGTACATATGTGCAGTGTGACGTCATCCGCCAACCTGTCGCCCGTAGTGTGTAATTAAACCCGTCCGACGATAGAGTAGGGGTGATATCGATGTTGATAAATTCCTATAACTATTTTTTTCCTCACTGTTGTAACTTATATTGTTAAACATTAGGTACAGGAATACGAAATAAGACATAACAGCATGCAGTGAATATAACAATTTTCACATTGCATGGGTGTATATCAATTTTACCTTCCAATGAGGATCAGATGAGGAAAAGTAAGTTTTTTAAATCGTCTTTATGTTGATTGAAATAACTAGAATAGTGCAGCAACTACAGCTGCAATTTATCAAAATAGATTGAAATTTTGGTTTATTAATCCCATTGTCATCCCACATGCCATTTTCAATAGTGTCTCTGAGCTGTGTGACTAAAATGAAATCAATGGTACTGCAATTTTACGGAATGTCTACCCAACGTCTAAACTTATAATATTAATAATAGATTTTTATAGCTCCGACTCTAGTATAGGCGATCGGTTTTTACACTAAGTAGATAGGTACTTTAATATTTGTATCAGGTAATCTATCGATAAACCAGTATCTGAAAATGCGTATCTCTACGACCGACCCCCGCGGCACGTCGTTTTATTATGGCCGTACCTTGCTACCTCCAGCACCTTAATTATACAACACTGATCTTTTACTTTAATGCAAATGCCAGCAGGTGGCTATCGATGTATCGATAGATTATCTAGAAATGCGCATCTCTACGACCGACCCCCGCGGCACGTCGTTTTATTAAGGCGCGTTTTTTGTACGCTCACACGTGCTGGCCATACCTCGCTACCTCCAGCGCCTTAATAATACAACACTGATCCTTTATTGTTTATTTAGCTATTGTTCGTGTGACTGAGCATTACTAATACTTATTTAATAAGAGGCTGAAGTGTGAGTAGAATATAGTTTTTGGTATGCAGGCAAGATCAAGAATATAGGATCTATTAATACACACCTACAATAATATTCAATAATGGTAGGTAGATAGGTACATTCAGTAACACAGAAGCCAGACTTCTGAGGTATTCTCATCTCGTCCAATAAAACTGTGATTGGTTGAATTGAAGCCCTGCAAGTCACTACTAAACAAATTAAATACAAACTAAGTAGGTAGGTATGGACACAAATTGTGATTGTGAGTAAATATAGGTACTTACTACCTATTTTCAAAAATAAACAAAAGAAAATTAAATAAAAAACGGCTTTCCGGGTCCTCAATTTTGTACGAGTGACCAACTTATTTTTTGAGTTAATAATTCATTGAAAAAAGTTGTTTGCGGACTACAAATACTTCAGTATCTACCTACCTAGTTGCAAAAACGGTTAATAAATTGAAGACACATCAGTGCAGAATAGTATAGTATTTTCATCTCACGATTGCCGCTCCGTCATACTTGTGGTTGGGCGTACGGACACGCGTTCTGTGTGCGTAACTACGAGTTAAGATACTAATGGCAACCTCATGCACCCTAAGCCAATGTGCGTATTAGGTATATTTACACACACATAGCGGTAGTCGTGGGATAAAACAACTATACCTAGCTAAGCTTACTAAGACTTGCCGTAAAGATACAGTTACACTGCAAAGCCACAAGCTTGAGATACTCTTATTTTTACGATCTATCAGCTGATAGAGAGCAGCTACTTTGTAATACCACTCATTTTTAATTGACAGAAAAAAAAACTTTTACGGCTTCAGTTTATGACGCTGTAATTAATTTAGTAGTCAATTTATGAGTTAAAGGATAGAAAACATAATCATGATAGAATACCTACATAAATAATTTCGGTTGACCTTTGACAGCCAGAAAGTTAGATATTTTTTGTGTATTTTACTTTTTATGAATTTTGAATTGAATTGGTTACCAATAAGTAATATTTTAAATAAGATCAAAAAAGGTTTGAATAGACTCTATTATCTTCATAAACTAACAAAAATATTAACCTGACTGAAAAGCGACACACTCGTTGAAAATATCGCGTGTTCTGTGAGGTGCAGGCAGCAGGCAGGTCCCGCGGGTGGCGCGCAATCTACGCGGGCAAAACCGGAAAATTAGACATTGCTCACAGGCACCGGGGGCGCCAGGGCCGCGGCTTCCGTCCCACTGCTGATGACACAGGGACGGAGTCAGTGAGGCCATAGAAGAAAGATTAAATACATTTTATATTAAACAGGCACTACTTACAAACAATTACTTATGCTTAAATTTCGCAAACGCTCCTCTTTCCCTCTAAATACCTGACTGACATGGGCTGCTGTGCTGCTCGCCCAAACCTCGCTGCTGCGTTTCCGTTGATCTTGTACTGCGCTTGGCAATCCACCTGTCAATGATAGTGAGAGATGGCTGTCAAAGTGGATAATATTGTCACATAAGTCAAACTGAATAACATGTCAAACAGATTTTTTTATGTGAACATGTTTTTTTTTTGCAAATGTAATTTCTTTAGTACAGGTTCCGGGCCCTCTTTCTATAACCACCCTGTCCCCACTATGTCACTGCGTCCGGGTTTCCCCGGACATGTTTTAATAAGCTGCTCTGTGCAATACCAAGCTTTTTGCCGAGGAAATGTACGGCAATTAAAATAGTAAATAGCATACTGTTTATTTAGAGGATAAGTTAGTACGGAGAGCGCTTTGAAGTAATGGAATTTGAAGGCGTTCTTAGAAATTTCGTGGACACAGTCATTTGGCGCCGGCCAGTGGAGATTGTGATTATGACATATTTATTTATAATTTGTGACATAATAATCATGTGCAACAAATCTGTCATTCGAAGATACACGGTACCAAATCTTGCTAAATAGTTGTAGCTTTATAGTGTCACATGGAAAGATTAGTGCCCAAAATTATTCTGTTCTCAATAGGAAACATACCATTATGTGTTTAATTTTGTTGTTGTTGGCATTTGTATCAAGATACAGAAGGTTTTCTATGAGTTGAATATAACTCGTTTAAAAAACACTTTAGGTTTTAGGAATTCAATTAAAAAGATCAAAGTCAATTCAAGTATTCGCCGTGTGACTACAGTTAACTCACAATATGTATTAGGTATTTCAAGAAACATTTTCCTCGTATTTTTGTATCATTTTCCAAGAAGTAGATAAGAGTTCCAAATTAAGCATTAAAAATATAGAGGTGCCACAAAAATGAGGTCAGTAACCATTACTCCCTCATCACATTCCGACCGAATCCGACAAAAACTGGGTCGTTCTTCAGAAATGATTCTTCGGGTCACTTTAGTGGCGAATTTTTTTTGTGCGTTTTTGCCATTTTTTTATATTGGAGAATAATAAAGAGATCAATAAAAGTTTAATTACAAAAAATTACTCATATCTAACCACAGGTTACAACAGAATTAATTTTCGAAATTTTCGATGCCACCAAACGTGACATATTGTCCCACTCGAGTTGTAACGATACGCCTTCATGTTTAGGCGCATCGTCACTCCACAAATATAATATTTCTTATAAATAACTTGATTTGATAAAAATTATCTATTCGTAAAATTATAATTCATCAAAATCGATTTAAGACATTTTGAATTTTGCGCCATTTCAGACGAAATCGCATCAGAGCTCTTATTGGTCAGATAGTTGTGTGACCGCCGCGAAAAGAGAATCTGCAAGAAAACAAAAGTTTACATACTTTTAGATTAATAATTAGTTGAATATTGTTCGAAAAATAACGATCATGTTCATAAATTAAAATAAACTTGAATATAGTATTTTGATTATTCAAATATGAAGCAATAGCATTCAGAAATAAACTTGCTATTTTGTTAACAATATTGCTTGTTAATCCATTTAATTTAAATATTGATCATTATAAAATACGGTGTAAATATTTGTCAAATTATAATAATCATCAAATATCATTAACAATAAAACGAAACAAAAATAATGTAAATCAAATGACTGACAAGTTCATTCATCACTGTCTGTAAGGATTACAGTGCCTCTCCGTGTTTATGGTGTGTTGAGTGTGGCGAAAAAAGGAACTAACTAGACCGACAAGATCATACAATATAAAACTCCTTGTTCCATGTAAATACATAGAATCGCAATACAAAATGACCCTAAGATAAAACCTCATTGTATTACGTGGAAGGTCTATGGTTGTTCATATCATATATTTGATATTTTCTCCGACATACAGCGCCACACTAAAATTCATGGGATGGAGCTGGCACATTCTATACGGAATTGTTGCGAAATTTGATCAAACTTCTGATTAAATAAATGGTGGGAATTGATTAAAAAGAACGATTGTAACAATTTAATAATTTTCGAATTAATTTCTCATGTATTTTACGTAAAATCCTTAATTTTGTAATAAATGGGAAAAGCGCCATCTGTTCTCAAATTAGAATACTTTTAGGGCTAGCCTCCTAGGCTGTCTTCAGGTTCGAATCCGGGAGCCAATGCTATTGATTCGTGGAGGGTAGTGTTGGAAAAATCTTGGCTGAGATTGTTGCCGTCCCTTTTTGTTCTCTTATGAGCGACAGTGACAGGTGTGAAATTCTATTGGTTAAGTCATGATTTTTGTAACTACGAATTGCTACCATTGGTTATTACTCGACGAATTATAAAAGTTTTGATTCATTAGCGATTTTCAAGTATTCCGTGGTAATCGTAATTTTGTCGGTTTACACAGACGCTTCCTTGGAAAAACATGTGGTTGTGACACTTTTGGGAAAGGCGCCGGGAGCGACGGTCGCAACTAGGAAGAGGCTTCTTGGTTCCAGGGAAGGCGATGGATGCTAGTGGTGCCATGGCGTCTGCAGCTATTTATCTGGTCAGATCTTTCCTTATATTTCGTAGATACAGAATATAACAGTGCAATATAAAGTTTTGTAATCGCGTAACGTAAGAAAAAGTGTATGAGTATGAGTGTCGGTACTAAGCCGTGTCTGCCATATTTGTTTCCTAATCATTGTAACTACGTAAATGAAATTCACATTTTTCATAAGTTAAATTCTTGTAGTATGTTGGTTAAAATCTGTGATATTCTGGTTCTACATCATTGTCATGTGTTTTTGCTTATCTCCGAGTACTTCTACATTTTTTACTTCGGATTGCGAGTTCTACCTACGAAAATTTTATGTGTACATTTTCAGGAATTTTCCATACGTTTTATTTTATTGAATATGTGTGAAGCCGTAATTTAAGTGTACCTAATTTTAAGAAATTATACTTTGTTTGAACGAAAATAAAGTACGGAACGGAAGGTAGTTATAATCATGACGTGCGGGTACGGAACGATAGGTAGTACGTTGCGCGTTTTGCCTCGTAGGTGCATTTGGTTAGAGCCTTCGGTATTCATTGTGCGTGAGCTAGGTCGTAGGTTCGATTTCGTTTAAATTATTTACAGTTTCTTCCGCGGGATAGTTCTTGTTAGGTCACGGGACTGCGATATAGTTTGGTTATTTTGCAGAGTAGGATTATTTCAGGATTTTGTGCGTCGGAGGGTACGTTTTGGTATGACGTTATTTCAATAGGTTAGTGTAAATTTGTGTGTCTACCTAGTAGGAAGTACCTATCCATTAAGAATTCACAGGTGTGCCACGTCATGGGAACGAAAAGTTGACCTACATTCAACCTGGTATGCAAGATAAAAGTTCGGAGTTTAATTTAAAAAATGTGGTCGCACTTATTCCTCCATAGCAAATTCGGTGGTGTAGTAGCACGACATGTCGATATCCAGAAATTATTAATCTTGTTGCGGAACTTTTGTACTATTTTTAAGCTAGTTCGAGTCAGACGTGAGAAGCGGTCACCCATCCATTTTAAATCGTACAATTTTATTAGTAAGAAATAGTTTAAAAAATAGTTCGAATTTGTTGATACATTGTTCTTAGATTTACCCTGCATATAATTGAGGCGTGATTTCAGATTATTGTGAATTTGTTAATAGTACTAGTTAGGCCAGATTGTTTTGGATTTTGATATCAATAATCTTAGATGGACATTTCGGGAATTTGGCGGACCTTCGAGAATCTTGAAAGGATACTACTACTGATAGGAACGGATTTTATTATTTTAGATTATTTAGGTACTGCAGTTCCAGTTTGATTCCGAGACGTGGATGTTCCAACCAGAAGGGTGACAATTACAGTTTTGAAAAGGTAATATCTACTTTTATTCAGTATTTAATGTTCATCTACATATTTTGCCTACAATTAAATATTATTCAAAATTCAGAAACGCAAAGTTTAATAATCTTTTGATACATCTTTTTATAGCTAATTCAGGAAACATTTAATTCCATTTTTTGAATATTTTCTCATCAGCAATTTTACTAATGACATTTTAGTAATAGTTATCTAACTAACATTTTTAACGGATTTAGAATGAATGTCATATTTAGATTCAAGGCCATACTCATATGCCAAGCAGTGGAAATTTTAAGCATTTAGAGAGTAACATTTCCGTAACTTTTATTCGTATAAAGTTTCTTATTGTTTTGATATAATTTAACCAAATGTTTATTACCAGCCTTTTACATTTTATATGGAGTTGCATAGAAAGTTTGCAATGTCAAAAGTAATAAATAAAGAAGTTACTTTTATGAAAGTGATGTTGGATTTGAGCTTACTAGGCCAAGCTAAGACAAAGCCTTAATAGTTTTCTCTAAATAAAGAATGGGAAGCTATACAAGTACAGTTCGATTCACCATTTCTTATTACTTAGTTCAAAGAAACTAGGTTTGACAATTTTAAAATACAAAATTGAAGTTACATTTTAATAGAAGGTTGAAAATAAATATTTACCTTTAATTTAAAGTAAATTCTGCAAAAGTTTAAAATATGTTTTGCTTGCAGTAAATTCTCTTCATATTTTTATTTTATTTTATTTTGAAAAAGATTCTTTCTGACTTTGTAATGGAAGATTAATGTTTTTTGTTTTCAAATATATATTTTCATAGATTCACAATTCTAGTAAACAAGTAAATCTAGATTTCGTGAATTCATTTGTTCCATTAAACTCAGTAAATGTAAATTCAAAAGAAATCCTGATATTAAAATCACAGTAAAACTAAAGTTACCACATCATTAAATACAAAAATGAAATACATTATTCTCAAATTAAGTTTATGAATATTGAAAAGGTTTTCATTTGGAATACCTAACCATACACTAGGTTCAGGAACAAACCTAGATTTGATGGATATACCCTCTTGTCTTTTTGTATACTTAGTAAAGTAAGACTAGACTGACTGACAAAAATATTGCATTTTGACTTGAATTAAAGATACTTCCCCTCATATCAGGATTAAATATATTGGAGGAGCTCTGTCCAGAGTCTGGCTGACGAGGAGCACTGCACGGTGGCGGGAAAGGGCGGTGCCCCGGCTTTACCAAAACCACAAAAATGCTGTTGTAGTTTTATCTTGTTTGAAACAGCAAATTTCTTACAATATATTTGAATGCTAAGATTATTAGTCTTCCTCACCTTCTTAAATCTTTATTGTTGAACATTTGCTAAGTATTAGAATTATTTTTATTCTATTCATCTTCATCATCACTTTCGTAAGTTTAGTATTTTCTATTCTAATATTAACCATTACAATCATTAGGCAAAGTAGGTTATACCATTCGAGTCATTAAAGTTCAGGGGTTACAACAGCGGTTCGCAACTTTAGGTCCTATTATACTACTAGACGTTCATTTGGCCAAATACTAATCTCATTAAAATGAAACCAATTCTGTTATTTTAAGTTCTTTCTTTTCCTCTATTTACAGTGTCTTCAGTCTTGTCCATGTCCAGCCTTCTGGGAATCGTGCCTGATGGATCCGTGCTCTATCTACGATTAGTGTCGCGTTTAAGTGTAGTAAATAATTATTTCTTTGAAGTGATTTACTTGCAACTGAAGAATTTAAATTAAAGTTTTCGTATCTTAAATTCATCTTTACATTTACTAAAATCGTCCTTTAAATTCTCAACATTTAGCTTTTCTCAAACTTTTCTTAATTTCTTTTACTTCTCTTTTCTTAATTAGGGTTAAAAAAAAAATAGGGCTAGGTAGGGTAATGTTACAGAGTGACCTTGTTATTATTATGAGGAAAAGGTGAAAGATTACCACCGTCAGCATGAGTTTAATATCCTTTTTGATTACTTTTAATGATATTATAACAGTTTGTTTACTTCAAAAACTTAAATGCGAACTGCAAATCTTATCCTGAAATCTTTTACGTTATAATAAGTAAACGAAAAAACCCTTCAAGGCATAGTCGCAATTTCTGCAATTATTACCGTTAAATGGAAACCTTCCAACTGGACCATCCCGTATCGACCACTGGAGAAATCGACCAAGCTACCACTAAAATCACCACACCATTTTGTGGTGATTGGAGAAAGCTCAAGGATGTTCAAGCCAAGAACAAAATGCAACCACTACTCCCACAACACTTGCGAGTCCTGCTAGAGGAAAAGAAGCGCACCAGAAAGTTCTTCACCAGATTCCCTCCATTAAAGAACCATCTCAACCACCAACTGAATCAAACATGAGTTGGGGGAAATCTACCCAAGAAGACCGTTTAAGCAATCACCCAAGTCTTCAACGGAATCCTCAGAACTGGTCATTTCCACACACCATGGAAAAGCGCAAAAATCATTGTGCTTCCGATGCCAGGCAAGAACTTGGCCAACCCGGAGAGTTATCAGCCCATCTTATTGCTACTAACGCTCTCCAAAGTGTTTGAGAAGTTTATCCTGCCTCACATACCCAAGACCAGAACAGTTCAGGTTTCGCTTAGAGCATTCCACAACTGCTACCTGCTAGAGTGAACCATGACATGGCTACGAAGATGAACAAGATGGAATACTCGGTGTTCGTAATAATTGACATGGAAAAGGCATTCGACAGGGTGTGGCACGACGGGCGCGTCTACAAACTGTCGAAAACCTCAACACCCAGAAGGATCGTCAAGACCGATGGTCTTGTCATTCCTCAGAGGCAGAAACTTCCACGTGGCCGTGTCGAAGGTGCCAGATCCACTGAACACCCCATCGAAGCGGGAGTACCTCAAGGAAGCGGGCTGTCTCTCCCCGGCGTGTTATTCCATCTATCACTTCGCCTCCATGGACAGGAGTTCAAAAGCCCTGTCAAACATCTCGGTATAACCATAGACAGGAACCTCACCATGAAAAAACACGAACGCGGTGGGACAAGTCAAGGCAGCCCGAGCCAAACTGCGGCAAGATAGCAAACTGCCCACGAAAACCAAGCTCAACATCTACAAAACGTACTTGCGCGCAAGGCTGACGTACGCGGCGCCCGCTTGGTACGCTCTCGCGTGCAACTCGTTGAAAAAGAAGATCAGAGCCCAGGAAAACTTAACTGTCCGATCGGCAATAAAGACTCCAATATATATGAGAAACGATGTGCTTCACCGAGATCTCGAGTAGGAGAACATCGACCAGTTCATTGCACGACTTGCCATGGGGTCTCACACGGTGGGCTTGACCGCGGAGGGTAGCTAAAGAAGAACCCAGGGATCGGCCTGTAGTTGCAGGCCGCGTGGATTGCCTCTCCAGGGGGAGCCTGAGTATGTCCGAAGGAGATTTCCGCCAAGGAAGAAGTTCCGGGGCGAAGGATTATCAGTCAGCTGTCTGCCAAGACAAAAATGTTCTCCTTAAAACGAAAAGTCATAATAAACGAGCTATTAGACAAGATTATCACTATAAGCTTCATAAATAATGTTTTACATTAATTACTTTACAATAAGAACGCGGTATTCATATGAATTTTGTTTAAGTAATAAGATAAGTCACTTGAGTGGTGTGAAATGTCGCTTTGGTGGACAAAATGCCACCCAAATCACGCCACCCAAGTGACCGAATTTAGGGTATTTTCGCAATTTCTCTCTAAACTATGCAATAAATTCCTTTTTTTTAAATTAATCTAAAATCTCGGTTATATTTACGAGTTAATAATAGTAATAACAGATTCAAAGTGTTATTCTATCATACATTACACATGTCCACTTGAGTGATCTGCGTAGGTAGAAAAATGTTGGTCTCGAAAATTAAGCACCTTCTATTTTTTTTCGGGAACTGCGATGAGTCACCAGTCCTCTTTCCTCAGATGCCATGTCAGGACTGGCAAATGGCGGGAGTGTTTTCCTGGTCATAGTTAGCTTCGTTGAGACGTAAGAGTCGTTTCAAACCGCGCGCTCAGAAATCTCGAAAACGTGTGACCGACACAAAGTGCTTGTTTTGTGAATGTTGGTGTTTAAATATGTGTGTAGTTTATTATTTTCAATAAATCTGTGGTTTTCCAAGATCATTTTCATGGGTAAAAAGTACGACATAGTCCAGGTAAATAAATTGCTATAAGCTTTTCAATTTCGGAAGAGCAGAGTGTGACACGCGAAGAACGCTAGTTTTGACCCCGATTTCAGGTTTCTAACTATGGTTTAGTTTAACGTATTTTGTAATATTATGTTGAAATTAGGAATTCTAGGTAGTTAATTTAACAAACAAACATATAAAAAAGAGTTTTAAGCTGTGCGTTTTATATCATTAGAGTATTAAGCGTGTGACCGAAAATTTCGACCTCTCAAAGAATGACCCAACTACTGATAACAAAATTATCTACAGGCCAACATAAACACATAGGTAGTATTTAATAGATATCTATAAGCAGTAAAGTAACTGTAGGTAATTCTTATCTCTGCGTACGTCATTCGGTTATCGAGGCACATTTAGACGTGACCTGGTGATAACCTTAGTGTAGAGGCACCTTTATAGGGAGAGATTTGAGAACTAGTCCATGTGTGGAGGTGGCCTTATTTGTGATGAAATTTTAAAATGAAGCAATGTGTCAATTTTTAATTTAAAATGTATTCTACTGAATTAGATGGCGTTTTGGATAGTAGTTCGACCTGTTGTTGATATCAATATTGTTACAGGGATTTATTTATTGGTAACCACGAGAAACCCAGTCGATATTTTAAAAGTTAATATAGGTAATTGTTATGGCAGTAAATAAATCTTATTTATAGGTTAGGTATTACCTGTTCTAAATACAACTTGGATTTTCCTGGGGCGCCACCGACTGAAATAACAACCAGGACAAACACAAGATGGTAGATATTAATAAATAAATATACAGGTATTAATAAATATAAATTGTTGTTTTATAAAAACAAACCGCAAGATGCATGTTTGCAGGTAAATAAGTCATCAGGACTGACCGCAAAATACGAGGTGTTAATTTAAATGCAGCTTAGGAGGTGTTTTCATAACAATAAAAGATCACAATAAAAAAGATTGTTATAAAAAGTACCGCTTAAACTAACCACTTCGCTCAAACAACTTTGTATGAAAGAGTCAGTTTTGTTTTTTGAATGGGAATTTTTAAATATTTATTAGGTGATTCTTGGTAGATAATGCTATCGATTATGTGTCAGCACGATTTAACTAAATATTAACTAAAATCGTTGTTGTTCTTTTCTGTTCTCTCAAGGATTGAAAATGACAGATGACCTAACTATTTTAGGTGCGCAAACGAATTGCCATCACTGAAACACCCTCTGAGCTATAGCACGAAATCAAATTAACATCTTGTTTAGTAAAAAAATAATTTTAATTGTTGTTTATCAAAAACTTGGCTGCCTATAAGTAAGTACTTTAATATGTCATTGAGATATATACACAGTTGTATGTTGTTCTTTAGAATGTAAATTAAATGAGTACAAATCATTTAAGTATCCATTTAACCTACACCTGTGGTTACTAGGAAGTTTGTTCTATATAAAAGAAGTTCAGATAAAATACTGTGCGTGTGTGAGTGAATGTTACCGTGTTTTTACAAAGGTTATCTCAATAGCCTTGAAGTGTTGTGCGTAATATAATAATTTACTAATTAGATTTTATTATTTGCTGAATTTAAATAGGTAAGTAGCATTATTGTTATTGGCCAGAAATAAAGAATTTTCAAAATTGTTTGTAACAGTTTTTTTAGGAATAGAATATTATTCTTTACCTACTTATACTTACTCGTTTTTCCAACTCAAAACTTGTAAATATTAGTTCAAATGTTTTTAATAGTTTATACCAGAACTTCGAGATATATAAAGAACCACCGTAAATTCTTCTTATATTTTTTTACTGTAAGATAATAAGGGCGAGGTCACACTGTTTCTCGGAAAGCGCATCTGCGGCACACTGTAGGTACGCCTGTACCGTACCTATCAGTAATTATACGTTCCGGGAACCACACATGTGCAGACTTCCTACTACATTACCTACTGAGTAATACATGTCGGAATATTAACGGCTTTTGCGAAGTAGGTTAGGGAGTATGAGTTCACCTTGTATTACACGGTGTAATACAAGGCAAGAATAATTAATTTTTAAACACCTTACCATTATCTTGCCTCTAGATTTAATTAGCCTCTTTGATTAAAGGCAAAATATGAGCTATGGAGACAGACCCTCAGCTCTATAAAAGGTCTTCAATTCAATTCAAAGTACTTAGACCGTTTTTTTTAAGGTGGTTCTCATTATGATCTGGATAGTACTGTTAAATAACCCCTTAAATATTTATTGAGATTAATTTCGACAAAGATTGATAATCAAACGGATATCTCAAGAGAAACCCATAGCAGAAAAATTATCTCAAAATCATTTTCAAGTAAGTCAACCAAAAACCGCCGGCCTATTTATTACCTGCGGAGGTGTGGCCCAAAGTATCCGGTTACTAAAACAAGAATGGCGGCCAAGACAGGCCATGTGGTTGTGTGGTAGGCAGGTAGCAACCTCAGCGTTTTTTGTATCGTTGGTAACATAAGATGGCAGGTAGGCAAATGGTGCCTAGCGCGTAGAGCCATTTTTGTCAGAAGATAAGTATAATAATATAGTTTTGGATGTATTAGATCGGCTTTTAAATGGATTTACTTTATCAAAAGAGATTTAATTAATTAGTTGACAAAAAGTTTAAACAATGTGAACTCTGAATTTTTCCGAACTAATTTGACGCAAGCATTTTTTTTTTGTGCATCTCATTACCTATTCATATTCATACATAATAATTAGTTCTTATTTTAATTACTTTATTTAGTCACTATAATTTACTTAAGATACTTAAAAGTACCTATTCAGAAAAAAGGAACTAAGTTTGCAAAACAAAGCACGTTCTAAAAATATATGACTAGTAGCGCCATCTAGTACCGAGTAGAATTACTAAACGCGGTAGAGTCTATGAAACACCGAATGTTTTGATTTGTTTCAGGCGGGAAACATAATTATTGAGTAATATTTAATTTCCATTTTTTAACAAAAATTTCATATGCTTAGATTATTAGGTAGGTACTTCTTGATGCTCCGTATTAAATCATTCTGATTGGATTATTTTTGAAGTAAAGAATTAATGTAAAAGTTTTTTTAAATTAATTATGTTAAATTGAATAAATGATTAAGTATTTATAGACATATTTCAAAGCCTTATTATTTCCGTACTTATTTTAAACAAGCATTATAATAAGGTTTGAAAATGTCAGCGATTTTCAGCAGGTATACGACGCTCAGAATAGAAGCTGTCAATACATCGATATCTCATGCCGCGAACAGCTGACGACTGACGTGATTTATAATCACAGCTGATTTGAACTCGCCTGACTACTGGTTACTATACGTACAATGTTCTACAGGTATGTATGAAAGTAGGCCACGTCGATAACTCAATCTGGGACTGTGACTTTTGCTTCCGAGGATTATTTGAGTACGAAAAATAAAACTTTATAAAATACAACAACGAATGTTTTTAGCTATGTAGGTAGGTATTTCTATTTGGCGGCGTTCTGTAAAAGTAGTAGAGGGTTTAAATGCAGTAGGTATTAGAATTCAAGAGATGAGCTGACAAGACTTGACTGCGTCGTCTCTATAGTAACCTGTCTAAATATGTACCTCGGAAAGTTACTTACCTATTTGTTTTCTTCCAAGAATTGATGTCAATTTCTAATTGGCAACTTGGTTGATCTGCCGTGATTTCGCTACTGAAAGTGTACAGTTTTCGACAGGTAGGTAACTAGGGCGCGTCCACAAGTCCACATGTCAATGACTGGATTGGCTGGGCGGTGTCGATGGCTGTTCCGCGAAATCTGACGGGCTCTGACGTGCACTAGTTTCGCGTTTTCACATCCGTGGATATCTATTAGCGCATATCGGTTTACAGCATTGAGGTGTAGACAAGGTTGTGTCTGAAAGAAAAAAAAACTTTATTTTCTGTTAATAATTAATATTAATAAGAAAAAACAAACCAACGACCAATAAAATCGAAAAAAAATACTATTATGTGCTTTCTATCGAATTGAATACCTACATACAAATTTTCTTTCTTATTATAGTACAATTATTTTACCAAATAAAAATATTTTTTGTTTTTATTTTATATGAAAACTTTGGTGCATCTAAAACATGCACAACTTACGATGCCAACTTGTGAAGTCTAAAATAATAATTTATGTATGCCGACAGTTTATGTATTTTTTGCTCTTCAAATTCCTCAGAACTACTTCTTTTTTCAGTTATCAAAACCCCAATCCAAAGCATCCTCAGTGATCAGAATACCTATCGTAACCCGAGCCGGGCCGGTGTCGGATGCGCTCATCCGGCCGCGACGACCGGACGCGTATGAACGAGCCTTTATGCGCAGGAGTTCAGCGCAAGCTTCATTTGGCTTAGGCTGTAGTCACACTTTTATCTGGTATTGAACGTTAAAAAAAAAGCGAGTGCTCAAAAATATCCAGTACCGTTGCTAGGACAAGACAACTCAAGCACGGGACAGTTCATTAATGGTATCAGCTAACGTTTATCCACCTAGAGGTCAGGTCGCGACCCCTAATATTTAACCTCCTGACATGAGAAAGAGGAGGAACAGAAAGCAGAAACTCGCCTTAAGGAGGTCTTCATCTAAGACAGTTCGTGGTTTCCTTCATTGATTGATTTAAAATTGTAATGTTAAAATCTCTACAAACTATGAAAGAAAGTAGGCGCCCTGAGGCTAGATTTCTTCATGCTGGCTTTTGTAGCTTTTAGCTGCCAATCTGGTCCGAAAAAAATTTAATGGCGTTTAAGTCCCTTAATTGCATGTTCTCCTCGCTCAAAAATTGCTAATATGATCAGTCCTTAGTATTAACTCGGACTTGGAGGTGCGCTTGATTAAGATTGTTGGATTTGGGCGTGGTCTGTCTTTTTTGGGTTTTTGTGATTTCCTGCGGTATTTTTTGTATCATACATAACTAAAATACTATTTATTGTAGCACATACTTACCTTCATACGAAACCTGAAAATTACACATAGTTTAACCACATTTTATCTTACTTGATCACAATCGTAATCATGAAAAATGCAAATATTTTTATTTATATTGTTATTACCTATCAAGCAAAAAACTCGTATTACTACATCACTGAAAATAAAAGCTCGCAAAAGCGACGCCGGCGCATGTAGTAAAAAACAATTTGTCTTAATGTAGTAGTAATAAACTTTTTTTTAATGATGACGGCGACGTTAGAAAAATAAGAGCCGGTGAGATATTTACGTGTAATTTAAATGAAACGAGAATTATTGAGAAAGGTTTATGTTGTGTTATTTTATTAGTTTAATGCATGTGAATTGAATTTAAATTGATGCTTTGTGTTCTTGTGTAAATACTTAAACAATATCAATTTATCATTAGTTCTATTATCGTATTCTCTACAAGCTAAAACTGATGTGGGTAGTTCCATACAGATTTGGTCATACTGCATAAATGAGTATTTATATTTAAGTAGGTAAGGTATAGGTAGTTATTTCTGAAGCAGTATCTTTATAATTAGGTTAATTAGGTTTTGACTTGTACGTATTTAGAAGATAGCACTAATTTATATTGCATTTATTATATATTCATTTTAGTTTAATTTTTTAATGACTTTGACAAATAAAATTTACATAGTATTAAGTTAAATAAACCTCGTAAATATAGTAACCTGTTTTGCTTTTTTAATATTTTTTTCATTCAAATTCATTCTAACGTCTATTTATCTTATTTTCAAAATAGATAGAAATAGCAATCAACAAGCACCAACTTCTTTCAAGGAATGCATGTAACATGTACCTTCCCACTATATTATTATTATTAACGATGTTTTGATACAAACCGACTTTTCACGGCGACGAACCACTATACTATTTCACCGTGACATCCCAAGGTCCAGGAAAATGTGATGAAAAACTGATACACTTTTACCGTGACACGGGAATAAATAATTTCGTAAATGTGGCCAGTCTATCTTAGAACCGGTGGTGCAGTTAATCAAAGCCGAGTTGATATCTTTAAAAAAACTCTAAGGCTCGTATTTATAAAGCGATCTCAAGATTGAGAGCAATATTGAGTGCGGATTTGACAGGTAACTTTGTGACATTTCGGATATGAACTCAAACTCGCTGTCACTCTTGAGGGCTGATTATAAATACGGGCCTTATTACTCTGAACCATTTTAATATTAGTGCTGTAATGTAACCAAGTACTTAAATTAAATGGGATGTCAAATAAAAGGCGGTTTACGTCCTGGAAATCTGTATTCAGAAACTAATACTTTTTAGAACTAAAATTCAACACAAAATCTAAAACCTATTACAAACGTTATTTAATAGTAATGATGCAAATACTATGCCACAGACATAAAATTGTTTAAAAAATATGCATTCGATCGTAGCAGACGAGAGCAAGACATTTTATCGTAACAGCACATAATCACAAATCCGAAGACATACAATCTGAATTGAATACATCGAAAAGCACTATCAGACACGTGATAAAATGGCGACTTTAGGTGTTTTTATATAAACACACCGTCTCTTAAACAACGTCCACATAAATCCCCACTCGTCCGTGAAGGAATGCAGCTTGTATCTAAAATAACCTCGGCCGAATTCACCTAGATATGTAAATACTAGGTAATGCCCTGTTATTTATTGTGTCTGTACCTGTTATTACTTTGTGCCAATTTTTGTGGTATTCTGACGCAAGAGTTCTACCGTGAGTGTTTGCATTCTTTTGTCTCTTATTAATGTTTCGCGCGATTGAAATAATTGTGTTTTTGATTGTAAACGAACTTTTTATCCGTACACATCTGTCTTGCACTTTAACAATTTTATGAAATGGACATTTAAATTTTAGAATATACTTTGTAGCTGCCTAGGTTGAAAATTAAAAAAGCACCTATATACACAGAAGTTTTTGTTGATTTTTACTAATGAGTATTTTGGAGAGTAGGCGGACTCATGCATTATTTTATTGAACATTTTGTAAAGAAAACATGATTAATATGTGCTGTCATATTTCTTTAAATCTTTTTAAAAATTTGATTCCTAATTATTTGGCAGCCATCATCACGTAATGCATTATGCAAATCAATCTGCGTTGTATCGCTATTAAATTACTCGAATATTTGTTAAAGAAAACATCTCGATATTTAATTTGTATTGTGTAATTATATTGGGTGGAAGTAAATATTTTGGTAATGTATGCAACAAAAGTCAGTGACAGTCGTAAAGTCAGCCATTAATTTTCTCTTTTACAAATAGATATTGTAACTACAAATATCTTTAAAATCATTTTCCAAATAACTTCCAAAAGTACATCCAGAAATACTAAATAACTAGTTATTCGTGTAGTTACTTTTATTATATTATTCGGATAGTGCTACCTCGTAAATAGTAGTTGATCTACGACTCGGGGCATTTTTTCGCGCGTCCGACCAACCGGGTTATCTTGGTAATATCTTTGAGTATCCCTGATAAATATCTGCGCTAATAAACGCTAAGAACCGATAAATCTTTTTAGCAGGCGATAGTTACTACAGGGACACAGAGCAGGAAAATCAGTACGACAACTCTACGACTACACACAGCTAAAAAGTTATTCGTAATTAAGCAACGTATGTTTTTAAATTTGATATGCATGTTTCGTGGAAAACTTTAATAAAAACTTACTTGATGTTTTTTTTAATTTCCTAACCTTATATAAAATATTAAAATAAAAGTTTGAAATCAAATTGCTAAAGCCTCGTTTTTAACTGTCTGGAAATAATAAATAATGTATGTTAGAGAATGCTGTTTATTAAAAAATAAAAAAAAGTAGCTATGTAGTGGGTGCGTAAAGATTTAGGTGGAACATTTTGTTTAAAATACTTTGTGTCTGAAAATTGATTTTGGGCTAGAGAAGTTAACTACAAAGAATTCTACTGCATTTTTTTCCTCTGTGGTATGCAGCTTTAGCAAGCCTCATATAAAAATATAGACAAAGCCCGGAGGCAAATAGATTTATTCGCGTGAAATATGGCGCGATGGAATATGTGTACTGGAATAGTTAATATTTACAATGGATATTGTTCCACACCCACCACTGTACCACAATATATCAAACACGTAAAAAATAAAATACGACATAGAAATTATCGCGCCGAGAATATATGAAGCGATATTTGGTTGTAAATCTTCGTTGTTTTTTGAGGAAGCTATCCTATTGGCTAAGTATGTTTCGGAGAATAAAATTAACTTAACCAAAGAAGGCAAAAGCCTGATAACAATCTAACTACTAAATAAAAACATCAAAATGTGTGACTAAACAATGTGTTTGCAATATTGTAGCAGCTACAGGAATACCAAATTGTTGATATTTCTCGTGGTTTTTTTTACCATTAATGAAACCGTTAAAAACATTTTATAAACCTTCGCTTTGCACCTTTCAGTGGTACTTACAAAAATATTAGAAAATTAAAGAGCGTGTGAAAAGAAAGCCTCGCTTACACTTGTTAGGTTTCAACTAGTATTAGATCTCGCCAGTGAGTCAGTCAGTCCATCTCCTGATTGATAGGCCTCGTTCACACCCGCTGACGGACTAATGCGAAGCGCTGATTCTGGTGATGAACGCACCCTATGTTTACCTTTGTGATAGAGTAGGTTGTGAGACAGAGTGTGGTTACTGAAATTTTCTAGAATCCTAGGTCAAAAAAGTTGGATACTATTTTATAAAATGCCAATAAAAATACAAAATGAAAGACAGTAGAGATTAGAAATATTTACAACATAACATAATGTGTCGATTTGACGTCGACTAAATCAACTGCGTATTTTGAAATGCAAAGTTTTCAAAATAAGTTTTGAATTAAGAAAATTAATCATAATTTTGATTGGTTAAATATATATGCTACGACTTATTAACGCTTTGACGAAAAACACGTGGTTTCAAGAAGCAAAGTGTAATTTAGAAAAAAGAAACAGCAACATTCAATAAAATCGACTACTCTGTCTCATCATCTACTCTACATTCGACTACTCAAACTTGGGAAAAACGAACTGAAAAATTTGTTTACAAAATCATCAAACTTATCAGTGAGCCGTTTATGTGAGCGATTTTTGAGTGATCTCGTAAGAGGTACATTTGATTAATGTACCACGGAGTCTGGAGCGCGGCCAAGACATACTGTTTCTCTCTCGATATCATCGACTTTTAAACGATAGCAAAACAATCGATTTGGCTGTAGTGGGATGATCGCCAGAAAAACATGTAGGGTTTAAGGAAATCTTACGTGTTTCTGGGTTAGGGGATTAAAATCGGTGAGTAGTTCGTGAGTTGAGTCATGAAGATGGGTGTGTGATATGATCTTCAAAAAGTTGTGTCAGATGCTCTACTTGATATAGAGTCAGATATTGCCAGCTGAGCTAAAAATAACTAAATATTGACTAAAATGGTCACCTCTTACTTTCTATCCTGAGAAAACAGAATAGAAACAATAATTTTAGTAAAAATTTAGTAAAGTCGTGTTCTTACTGTATTGCCCACATTGAAACCTTCTAGTCTGTATAAGATTTGATTTTTTTCTTTCACAAGCGATATAAAAATAAAACTCAAAACTCCACAATTGTTTTGTCTACATAGACGACCTTTTCCCAATGCCGACTATTCCACACCTTTCATTAAAAGAATCTCCGACAACTCTACTTTAGACACTGACTAATGCGGCTTTTACTCTAACAACGCATGTGGCGACACCTGTCCAACGTGTCGTGGTATTATATTTTGGTACCGGTGGAACAAACATCGTGTTTTGTCTAAGAAGTAGAAAAATTGAGGGATTTGGTGAGGAAGCCGGAGATCAGTGTGATTTTAAAATAAAGAGTGGGTTTAAGGATACATAATCTAAAAATGCTAAAGGAAATAATAAACAATTACTGACCGAGGTTTCGTAGCTCTGTGGAATATGAGGAAGATCGATCGTCCTTAGAACAAGATATAAGTAGATGAGAAAGTTGAAAATAATGAAAAATACTTATTAATATTCACATCTGATTATATGCGACGACTATTTAAACAAATTAAATTCAAACATAGATCTTTCCAATACTTTGGCAAAGTGACAAATTGAAAATTTTGATGAACTAGTTTGAACTGGATCAGAATAGCAAACAAAAAGTGTCTCAATCTCGACAGTTTTCATATTTAAAGTATCACTTCTCTTGATCCCACTTTCACATGGTGCCTTTCCATTTCCTTCATGAGTATCTTTTTCATGATTTTTATTTCTGAAAGATCGAACCAAACCAGCATTGTACTTGAAATAGTCATCATGTATTCTATGTATCCTGTGTAATTAATCACTCTTGTGTTAGTGATGACGCGAGCTAATGACAGGAACACGCTTGGGAATGTGTTCGTATGTATTCTTGTTCAGTCTTCAGTGTGATGGTTTCAAAGAGGAAATTGTTATTTTGTCTCTGAGACAATGAACTCATTCACGTATTTCGTTGGGAAGATTGATAGGAAGTGGATGTGGATCATTTATAAGTTTTTTATTAAATATTGAAGTTAAAAACATGTGTTCTATTCTATAAGAAAACTGGTAAAACACATCTTTTACCCAATTTAACACCTTTAAAAATTTAAACTGATCAGACAAATAAACATTTCAAAATATTGACGAAAACAAAGAATATTTCCTCCTCAATGTTACAAAAATACGCAAAGCCATTAAACCGCCTCACCTGACGACTGAAGTGTTAAAAATGGCCAATTCCACGAAATAAAATAAATATATTATTTTAAAACCCAGGTGTTTTCGACATTCACGTAAACGTGTCCGCACTTAAGTCATGTTAATTTTATGCTTATAATGAAAACATTGCTCATTCGAGCTAGACCAAAGAAAAATCGTCTCTAAATATTCAACAATAAGAGTTCTAAATTTGAATTTATTTTTTTATTCAATGGTCCCCGCAAAGCTGACGTGGGAAGGGTAAAGGCGCCACATGTGAACCGCCCGCCAAATTAAAATAAAAAGTGGTGATTCGTTTTGAAAAAGAGCGACAAAAACGCGAGGTGAACGTCCCAGTGGTGGGCCGGTGGCGAGATGCTCGCTGTGGATTGATACATGGTGTGTGTGAGAAATGATGTTGGCGCCTCGAGTACTATGTTTAAATACAGTTGGATCATAGATAATTATGTTACTTAGCTTATATTTCTTTGGCATAGTAGCGATCTAGGCTGAATAAAGGACTATCTGCGTACGTAAAGCCGTAAAGCTTTCGTTAGTTATTTTTCATTCAATCGCTTCCATTCCCTAGTTACGACATCGAATCTAGGTACCTTCCAAAGATTCAAATCTTCATTCCGCCACCGCCCTACTATCTCGGCCCGCATGTCCAATATAGCGCGGGTCACTTTTACGACGGTCCTAATCTGGGCCGCACCTTGACTTAATAAAGCCGTCACGTGGAAGCGGCCCGCCCTCGTAAAAATTATCTACACATGCATTTTTCTGACACCCTGTATACTGGGTGTTATAGCAAAAACACATCCAGAAACTGCTTACATACGTTGATAAGAAGAAAATTTAATTATTTGTGATGTTGGCCACTTGGACACAAAGACCTCATAAGCTTGAAAAGGTACTGCTGGAATTCAGCTGTCTTCTGCTACTGAATTTTGAAGCAATTAAAACAAATGAAAATAATTATAATATGATTAAGTAGTAAAGAGGACTATGTACTAGAAAATATAAATCCAATTTATAAAGTGCTAGTATCTATGACTAACCAAACTCTCTTTTCTGTTGCGAGACCCTGTATAAGCAACAAATATTTTATGTATAGGATGTATGAAAAAGAGAAATCAAGTGAGATCCAAGACGTTAAGACGACGATTTTAGCAGAATCTTGTTACTGAGAATTGCAGATATCATATTTGTATTTCTGTAAGTTTACGAAGGTCTGAGGATTCCACATGAATTCGTTTCTGGTTTCATCAAAACTATTTAAAAAAACTGAATTTTTACTGCGGCGGAGCATGCAGATAGACAGACAGACAGACATGGCAAGAAGTTCCTAGTTGAGTATGGAACCCTAGAAAAGGAATAGAATAAAGGTGATTGTGATCGATGCCCTGTAAAAGTCTAAAAGTTTCAACCAATGTTCACACGCACACGGGAATAAAGAAAATTCCTTGCTGAATTCTTTCTCTAATATATGGACTAGAACCCTATTCAATTTCCTCAACTACCACCTATTGTCCACAAGCTTGAAGGTGGGCTGCGGCAATAAAGACAGGCAAATGGACGATAGAGCAGGCAAGGGGTAGGGGATGGCAACATAGGACGACATTATGGGCAAGCACTTGCAATTTAAAAAAATAAAATTTGCATTTCTTCTGTCGAAGAATCCATAAACTCTTGTGTCAGAGTTTTTAAACTACACCTTTGACATGGTTTGTATAACGACCACAATCAAAGACACAGACGGGGCCCAATGCTTCACGTGCCCTTCGAAGGAATGTGATTCAGCCTGCATTGTCCTAACCAAACTGAGGAAAATCTCAGAAAGAAATAAAATAACAAAATTTCGTTTTACCCATGGAAATCGAACCTACAACTTCGAGATAGAGATCTCAGGCTCAGACTACTAGACCACGGAGGCAAGTAGTTAAGTTGAGGTAGAAGGGGGTAGGGGCTGACAACACAGGACAACATATTATGGGCGAGCACTTGCAATTCAAAAAAATAAAATTAGCATTCGTTTAGAATTTGCCTTTCACTGGTCACTCCCTCCGCAATATTGTCGTCTTATGACTTCGTATTTTGTTAAGAGCCGTCTGATTAAATTGGTTTTAGTGGACAACGTAGTAAAATTTTAGGGATTTTTTTAAGTCGAATCACATCTTTTGCATTTTGATCGCCTTTGGCTTATCTTAAACCAAAGTATAACATTCATTGCTATCGATTCGTGGAAGGAACAACTTAACTAAATCTTGTCTAAAATTATTGCCGTCCCTTTCTGTTCTCACATGATGGAATATGACAGGTATAGGCTTAAATTAGTTAAGTCGTGATTTTTGCAACTACGAATTGCTATCATTATCTCTACAGTTAAATATTTATTTTTGAAAGACTACCTTTATGTTTATACTATAAAAATATCGACAGTATTTAAAAACTTCACGTGAATGGAAATCAAACTTACTACGAACTAATCTATGAACAAATTAAGCTATAATAAGCTTTTTATAATAATTATACTTGGTTTTTATAACGTTGGTAAATTTTGACCAAAAAACTGTCGGTGGTCTAATCTTTTCACTCTTCAAATAAAACATGAAATAAATATCCACTGAAAGACAACGACACGGCTCGCTTAACGTAAAAGAGTCTCACGATATATTAATTGTTAAGGTTAATGAACAATATCCAAGCAGACCAAAAAGTAGGACTCCCCAAGCCGATGTCGCCTTAACTATTTCCAGTGGCACTTTAATCATGAAATTAAGGGCCCATCGCAAGGAGTCATGGGAAACATCTGAAGATATAACTCCGACTGCGATAATATGCAGTTGTTTCATTCGCGGCGTAATAATGAAATTTCCTGTGGCAAAAAGAATTACCCGAGGCTTTAAAACGTGAATGTGACTTTCTTGTTTTTTTTTTTAAATCACTGCAGTAATATTTAGGTACTTAATTAAAATTATTAACTGAACTAAGTATTATTACTTTCAGAACGAATATTTATTAAAGACATTTTCTTCCTTCTTAAAAAAATATAACAAGTTTCACAATTAATGACTGTAACGAATTTTCCAGTATTAACATTTATACACTTCCATAATGTCTTCTAGTAGAAACATTATCCCCTTTTCCACCTCGCACAGTCGGCTATGGCATGTGAAAGCGTTACTTCTCGTTTCACACGTCACTCCACACTCGCATTCAAATAAAACTACCTCACGTGGGATTCGAGACTCTATTACAAGGGGGTAAGGTAGAGGGAAGGAAGGAAGATGGACGGGACTCCCACGGTGGTATTTGCGTGAACCAATGTGTGTCTCATTGGGTGATTAAAATGTGGTTTGATAATCATGTAGATTCCATTGAACGTGTGGTGTCAGGTCGGGATAAGGTGTCTAAGGTATGAATTTAGGAAAAGCTCTCTCTTGTAAATCAGCCTGCTAAGCGTGGTGAGTATAGAAGTATTGTAGCTGATGTACATGAAAATTACGTTCAAAACTGCCTGTTTTTTTCTTTCAAACTATAGTGTAGACAAGTTTACATAAAATGAAGAGATGAAATAATATTTTTACGTTTTTTGAATGATAAAGACGATGTCGTGAATTTTAACATTATTTGTCACAATATTTTTGATACATTACTCGTTCAGCCTAATAAATATTTTTTATTATCTTGGCACTTTGTATTCTAGCTCGATCATCTTATAATGCCAGGTATATGCACATACATAAAACACATACCTTACGGAGTAGGCAGAGCGTCAATGGCCTTAAAAAAGCACGTCAGACAAAATTTTGAGTGCGGCATTCTATTGCTGTAGTGACATTTGTCACCCCTCTGAGGCCCTTACTGGATTTACAGTGAGCCTATATTATGCTCGGTATAAACAGTTGGTATATTCTGTTTTTATTGCTCTTAATCCAGTATGAAAGAATGCCAGGTAGTTTTATCCCGTATTATAAGTCTATCATATTTCTTAGTAACCGAATTACAATATTTGCGGGCAAAGTGAGGGCTGAGACCCTTATTTTTTAAAGCGTCAGGGCCGGAGCCAGGGAGTGGAATAATAAATGCCAGGGCCAGCGGCGGTGTGCCCAAACATATAAAATAAAGTTTGACCGGCGGCGGTCAACGACGCGACCACCTACGGGATAGGATTAGGCTACATGCTGCAGATACTTACACTTTTATTGGATTAACACAGGGTATCCCAGTTTAGGCACCAGCCTCTACAATTTACCTTATAATACCTTAGAACTAAATAATGTATATGTAAGCTTTGTCACTATGTTTTGTAGAGGAAATATATATATATATTTTTTTATAAATTAAATAAGAAGATGTAGATCTCTTCGTTACAGACGGTAAAAGACTTATATATTATGCTTTTGATAAATTTATTTGCACTGATAATCTTTAATGGATTTTATAAAATAATCGCTTTTATAAAAATGCGTCCGATAAAAAACATTATACTGTAGTTCTTAGGTACCGTGTAGTTAGGTTAATTATCAGCTTTCTTTTTCGGGACTATTTTGGTTTTTGACGCAACAATCTGTTCACAATTTTCAGTAGTCAAGCTGATTGGTATTTAGTGTTAAAGTTAAAATTAGAGTTAAAGAAATGTGGTGTACATTTCACTTACATAAATTTAAAGTTTATAAATAATGTTTCTGAAAAAAAAAAAAAGATTATGCAACCCCTTCTACGCCATGTAACCCAATCCGACTTGTAGCAATATTGTACGAAGTAGAAGTGTCCACGTAGATACGTGTTTGTATGAAAAATATTCCAATATCTACCCCCGCCCCCGCTCCCCTCCACCACCCCCTCCGCCGAACTGATAGACCTTCAGAAAGGAAAATATAAGGTGATCTTAACAAGATGGCTACTCGACGTACCTATGAGGGGGTGACCGCCGCGAAATTGTGTTTTCTTTTGGACATGATGGGTTTATGATGCTGCAGGCGGTTTTTAATCAAAGACAGTGTGTTTTGGTGGTGGATGTCATCTGCATAAAGACTTATCTAGGTGAAATAAGCTTGTCTTAGGTTAGGAGTTAGGTATTCGTTTGGCCGTGTTCCTATTTGCTGAGGTGAAGATTTTTAACTTTTTTCCAAGCTTTTCTATGAATAAATGATTGTTTCTAGCAAAAAAATAAAGTTTTATAAAAAGTTTGCTACGCCGTAGCAAGGTTATAGTAAATACTGCTACGGCGTAGCGACCTTTGTAAGCTTACAAGCTTTAAAATTAAACAAAATAAGGCAGTGACGTCATAATTTAAATAGTTTAAAGGTAATTTAGACAAAATGAAGAAAGAATTGAACAGTTTGATCAATCTTAATGAAATGAATACTTACGATTCAAGGAAATAATTTACCAACCCATCAAAATCAATTCACCCTGCCTTCCTCTTGCCCATCAAAACATTACCCCTGATGTATGATAATGATCAGTCACGTGACCTCTGCCCACGGCGCAAGGTGACGCCGGAAGGGGAGGCGGGGGGCGCTCGGACCACTCGCTTAATTTCCGGTCACATCGCATCACAGATCTTACGATTATCCCGGAGATTTGGTTTGCTGCAGGATTGCGTCTGAAAGGTTGTGTTTATCTTTTGAGTCGAGTTTATTTTGCCGTAGGTCAAATAGGTGTAGGTAATATTATAACCAGAAGAATAAGGTCGAATCAATAACAAATAACTGCCTAACATAGACATAAATTAAACATAAAGAAAAAAAATTGATTACCTTCAGATATAAAGAACTATTGTTATGAAAGCCAGTAGATACCTAATGATCCTTTCGGTAGCGTCTCGGACAACCAATAGAACTGTATGACCTATAAGTCACAAATACCCACAAAATTGCCCAGTGAAATAATATTTTATGTAACTCCGGCGTCCGAAACTACCTATTCAAAAAGTTTATATTTCCAAAACTAGCCAAACAAAATTCGTATAAATCGCGTAGCCTCGTTAATGTCGCTAGTCCCAGTCATACATCAAACCTGTTATAACAGCCTATGAAAAACTAACTTTACCTATTATCGGACTAGTGCCATTTCACCCCGACTCACTCTTGTTTCATTTCTCTTGAGACTACTTCCATTGCCGCTAAAACTCATCGAATATGATTATCTTTCAATAAAATGCGTCAATGAATAGCTAAGCTAGGAAAGATTCCGTGTTTTTATGACAATTTCTGGATGTAGTAAATTATTATTGTGAAAGTTTGGGATGTATGGCATTGGACAGTAGAGCGATTTTAGTATACTTTGTTACGGATTGACCTGTGTAGAGTACCACTGTTAGTGCAGTAGGTAAAATTTATATTGAGTTATGGATATAAACTTTTTTATTTGCGTAGTTTGTTTGGCTCTAGCCTAAGCCTGAGGTGGTTGAGCCAGAGTACAGTATTTTAAAAAAACACACACAACGACGAAAATGATGTTGAAAGTGTTACCGAAAATTACAAAAACAGTAAGAGTAAAGAGTACCAAAACGGGGTGTAAGGGACAGCTTCTCGCAAACTGATAGGGGTTGCTTAGTCAACAAAACTAAAGAACTTACGCCAGGATATTTCTCAGAAAAAAAAAAAAACTTTCCCATACAAAATGACCGCCTTCTCGATCAGACAATTTGTATGGAAAAGCCAAAGTTTTTCTTACAGACAAGCAGGTGATTCAGCCTGCATTGCTCTTGCCAAACTAGAGAAAATCTCAGAAAGTGATAAATTGACAAAATGTCAACTTTGTGTTCCGTTCCATGGGCATCAAACCTTAGAGCAACACGGCCTTCCGCTGCGCCCGGGCGGCGGAAGGCCATGTTGCTCTAAGCACCAAAAACACTACTTCTGGATTGGGACCCTATGGCTCAGACCACTAGACCACCACGGCAGTTACTTTCACTTTACAGCTGCACGAATGCAACAATATTTATCATTTACGTACCTATCCATTAATCTTCAACACTTGCTATAAATTAATAGTTCTCACTCCCTAACAACAGACCCTTCAGCACACCTCATTCGACTATCATCCTTACCTCCTTTGCTTTAAAGTATAGTCTTTCTTGTAGGGTGAGTTGTACGTCGGCCATTTTGAATATACAGGGTGTCAATTGTGGTGGCGGATAGCAACCGGACACCGGCGATGAAAGCGACAATAAAAGGTGGTAGACCTGGACTCTTGATTGGTACAGGCGAAAGAGAAAGTGATTGGAAAATTCTGTTGTGAAGGTCAACAAATATAGCGACTTGGTTCAATCGCTTCATTAATAAGGCTCTTTAGACAGCAATTTAGAAATGCTTTTAGTTTTTTTTTGTTCTGATGACTTTTTGACTGTGAGAAACTTTCCTGATAAATATTATTAACTTGTTTGTCGATTAAAATAAATAAGCAGTAATGTACGTACCTATCTCATCAAAACCCTGATATCACGTTAATTAATCAGCTGCACTCAATTAAACCTGAACTCTAGTCCCTCGTTAACTTACAGCAGTTACTTAAATTTAATCACTTACATTATTACTCGTGCGTCAATAACCTAGATAACTGTCTCAGTTAACCCTCACCTTTTCACCTGCTACAAAGTACGTGCATCATAATCTGAGTCAGACCACCTACGAGAAAGTGCTAAATCTTATTTTATATTAATTCTTGTTTGTTTGATTATAATTATTTTCTTCTACCTTATGTTATAGGGATGCGATTTTTCGAAATGAGACTCGCTGGCAGTAGATAGACCTCCACCAGCCCACTCAATGGCCAGCCGATATTGGCAGCAATTCGTAGTTCCAAAAAGCATGATGATTAACTAATACTTTTAAGTATATACCTGTCATTTTCTATCATGAGAAGACAGAAATGGACAGAAAAATTTTAGTCAAGATTTAGTTAAGTCGTGCCCTCCACTTATGCCTCCACTCTAGTTTTTTCAGCTGGCACATTCTATATTCTATACCACTTTAAATGCTTTCCATCCAGCTTTACTTCTACATATTTTCTCGTAGCCCAGTCATCAAACTCATACTCTAGTTCAAGGCAAGTCGCGAGGTAAATGCACCTTTATTGCTCATCAATTGGTCGCATCCGGCGGTCGATGACCCCGCGCAAGTACCACAAGTACATAGCACGATAAAGGTGCATGCGCATGCTGGATGATGTTTGAGTGATGCAATGAGGTGAGATAAGAATGGAGTGAATGAAACTGATTGAGTCGAGTTGTTAGGTATCAGTATCATGAATAAATTCATAAAATCACTTTGAAAAGTATAGTGTATTGCTTAAGCGATAGGTTTATCTGATATAAACCGTTCACCATAAGATGATTACTGACAGCCCATATAAGATGACATTTTCTGGATAGTATGAGCTGTCAGTAATCATCCTTATGGTGAACGGGGTATAATTGCCAATTTTTTCTGCTTTATCCCCATTAGGGATACAGGCGTGATTTTATGTATGTATGTATGTTACTGGTTGTAGCGACAGGTGGTTATCAGCTGATTACCCTAGTTTTTCTTCTTTATTATTTATTATTAAATGGCAGAGTCGATGATGGAACGATCTCGCATAGAAAAAAATGACACTAGTTGTAACGCACCAGTCCAGCAATCAATAAGGGCATTTCATGGGCAGTAGAGTTTATTGTAAAATAGAACATTTTGCATTGCCATTGAAGTCCTTATGAAGGAGGTTCGGCAGGACTGTTGCAGCTGTTTTAAGTGTATGATGTTCATCACATAAAAATGCAGCATCACCCTTTAACCCTGTACAGACGCACTGCAATAAATCAGCTACATACCTATAAGCACCTATACCTCTAACGGTCGGTGTGCGCGGGCGCAGTCGATTGGCAGCAATTGTAGCAATCAGCGGCAATTTACCCCCACCCCCCCACCTTGCCCCACCCGAGTGCATCCCCCGCTCTCGCCGTAATCTACTGCTTTCTCTTCTCACCGGTACTGGCGATTGGTAAAGTGGGAACCGAGTCTAGAAGATTCTTTAGTATATACTTCGCCTATAATATTGCAGTTTTTTTTCTTTATTCAATGCAAATATCATAAAATGAAAAACCAACATAGTATCTAGCTAGAGAAAACATAATTGTACTCAAGAAGGCTGTCAGTCAGAAGCCCACGGTGAATTCTTCGGCAGTTGCACCCGAATCAAATATCAGACTCGAGGAGAGTGTCAGAATAACAATAGAGACGGACAATGCGGCCGGCCGGTACAACACCGGGCTTTGTGTGCTATTTTATTGGCAAAGATTATGTACGATTCAGAAGGCAAGGACACCCTCCAACCACATATGGCCTACCGTTAGGCATACCTGTCGAAACGTCGTCCATGGTACACAAATTTAACCCGTGTTGGCTCTCCGCCACGACGTGCATCAAGCCCCCGCTTAGGAAAGCAGCACCCGTTCAAGAATCTTGCCCAAGATGGGCAGCGGTGTGGTGTGATTGGCCTAATGTGAGCTGCCTAGACTTGCAGCCCCGAAGATGCATTTAGAAAATATGAGCCACATTCTTATCTGAGTTGCCTGCCACGCTCAGTGTCTTATTTTATTTTAGCAGTGATCATGCTATTGGGCCCGATTTGTAACCATCCCGACTTAACTAAATCCCAACTATAATTATTGCCATCCCGTTCTGTTTTCTTATTATAGAAAGTGACAGGTATGGACTTATATTAGTTAAGTCGCGTATTTTGCAACCATGAAGTGCATCATTGTAGGTTAGGTACTGAAATCGGACCCACGACGTTCAGCAAACCCAGCAGGTGTGCCAACTGAGAAGAGCACTGCGCTAACGATTCAATTAAAGGTAAACAGGTAAAATTACCTACTCCGTACTTAATCTATGACAGTCGGCTAGCACCAGATGAAAGGTGCTGCGGTGCGAAACATACCTTTCAGCGATACAATACCACCGCTTTAATATCGCGATTTACCCCGATTTACCCTAAACCCCATTGTGTTTACCTTTACCTCACTGATACAAATGGAATTAAACCTTAAGGTGACAATGATAAGGTCTAATTAGGTGATAATTGAGAGAAGCTATTTGGAAATTGTTAATGGTGAATTGTTTGAGAAACAGAAATTGCATTTCAATTAACATGTGACTTGCCAAAAAGGATAGGAAGATGAGATGATGATTAAAAAATCCTAACTTTAAACATTTTGTGATATTTTTATCACATCATGTAACCTATGATTTTACTGAAATAAGATTATTAAATAGACAAAAGATTCAAGTAAAAGGTGATAAATACCCATTATTCAAAATTGGGTATATAGGTACACGTACACACACTTGCAGGAAATTCAAAATGCTCACCATGATTTAAAATGTGTAATATATTTTCAATGAACACAAAGCGAGTCTACTATTTATTCCACAGTCGATTGTATTTTAAAACGAACAGAACAGAACTTTAGAGGACATGCGGTCCATTCAGCCTCGTATATTGTTTTCCGTTGACCACAGCACTGCAGGAGTTTCCTTGTAAACAGTCGGGGTTCTATATACCACTCTTCTACAACCAATAGCTCTATAGAAGTTCTATATCAGCCTTTAAACTAAAAGCGTTCGAATATTACCGGTTTGTTTATTATTCCAGCGATTATAACCGTAAACGATTTAGGTAAGCCCGTGGGAAAATATAAATATATTTATTGCGAGGAATCTTATGATTTACATGCAAGGGTTTTTCGTAGAATAGGGTTCCTTAAGAGCTAGTTTTAGATGTTATGTAAACTGTCTTGTTTCATTTCAAGAGATACGCATAAGTTTTGCATTTGGTACGTGAGGTACATGGAGTTTGGAGACATCGGTCAAGAGTGTGTTTGGGTCATTACTTTTTTATTTTCAAGTTTAAGAGACTCTACAAGGTATGTATTGGACTAGGTATGTATTTTGATTGTGAGATATTTAATTAATGACCACGTCACGAGGAATCTACAAAAATAATACCATAAAATTAAATCTGTGCTTTGAAACATGATATCTGAACATTGTATCTGAATAACTGCCAACTTTTTTGACTGCCCATAATTTCAAATTTTGGGTACCTACTTAAGAATTTCAAAAACTATTCTACGTTATACCTCAATCATACAGAACCCACCAATATCTCAATCAGCCGCACTATATTGCAATATCGCTCGCATAATCCGACGTGTAATAACAAACACGCACCGGCCGCGCGTCCGTTTGTTTGTCTAACATATATTTTTTAATATTTATTTGCATAAAACACACGTGCATGTATTGAATCAGTGTAGTGTAGACAAACATTAATCAAACTATTTATTTGGTGGATACTTACCTAATATAACGAAACTGATTTTATTATTTTCATGAGATTTAAAGGACGATGCTTCTTTCTCAGCATAATTTGTTATCATAATGGTAATTGGTAGGTACGATAGAAACGTCGAAAACATTTTTTAACAGATATTGGAGTATTGAATGTTTTTAAACAATTTTAAAAGTAATGAAGTGAAATGAATTAGGTACCTAATTCAGACACTGAGAACAGAATACTACTACACTAGAAAACAGAATATCAACGTCATAAATAATGGAGCTGTCGAGCTAAAATAATACTCACGAGGACACCTTCCAAAACAACATCCTGCTTCAGCACAGCACTCGACTCCTGCAATCCCAGGACTCCAGATTTAAATACAATATCCGTCAAAGCGGTCTCGCCACCGCCAATTTGTCAGCTGTCAACCTGAACCTTAATTACACGCCTTTCCCCTTCCTCCCACCTCTCCGTACACCTGCCCTCCTCCAGAGAACACCTTGATTAAATGACTGCTATATTTATCAAGGAATACAAGGTACAGTCAATCACTCGTTCAGGAATGGCGCTAAGATGAAGAATAAGCGTTATATCTAGGTCAGAGATAGCTTAAGGTTACATATAAACTGTAGCGGATCGTACAAGGGTCATACTCCTCGTTTTGGAGTGACAGGATGACGGCCGACAGTGATTGCTTCATAAGGTGTGTTGGCGGAAATTTCAACGTATTTTGGGATATGCATTACCTTGAAATGCTGGAGCTTTTATGATAGTTCATTGACTTATCTTAGAATGAGTCATACATTCATGCCGTTTTGGTTCGAAATATTTCGTATCAAAACCGTCCCACAAGTCTTGAGAAACAGTCTAAACTTTGTGTCATCATAAAGAATATTTCGAGACATCCAAATAATACGATACATAAAAAGTACAATATAGAAGCATAAAATATCATATGTCTGCCAAACTTCTCAAACGAGCACTGAATGAAATAATTACCATGGATAAGCGTTCAGTTCGTCTAATTGCAGATTATTCGGTGTCCATCAATTTTCTGAGAAATACCTGCTGGATGAAAGGAGACAAATTGCCTAGGAGTCTGCGTAGACGATTCTGCTAAAGCCAATGTTCCAGATTTAGTTCGCCGTATTCCAATTAACCTGGCAATAAACGTGTGACGAGTAGGGAGGGGACATGATGGACCGGAAAATGGTTTAATTATTAAATTCTGTGAAAATATTTATTTACTACGCAGTGAAAATTGTCGGGATACACTATATGGACAATTTTTCTTATTCTTTGTAGAGGCAATAATTTGGTAGATGAGTTCGAATGTAGTTTCCGAGGTTAGTTGTAATGATCGTCGTAGGTATGATGATGTCAAATAATGAACCTTTGTGTTTTTATTTTTAGTAGGATCACACAAAGAAATATTTTTGCTTGGATTACGATTATGAGTTAAAGTGTAGGCATTTCAATACTTAAACAATAAAAAAAAAATAGAGATTTATAAAATACATAGGTACCTCTTGTAAATTTTAATCACACAAACTGGTCACAAATGTAAAAAAGTGTTTGTAAATTTTTTAAATCACTTGTCTTAATAAATCGACTCAACCTCCAATCCGTTGCTAACTGCCCGTTACGAGCCATCTATCGTCGCGATGGCGGTACCAATTTCGAGAGTAAATCATATGCGCTATTTCGACGCTTGCGCATCCCCGTCGCTACAAACTTGTGCACTGTCGCGAGTGTCGCGACACGCAGACAAAACGCAAGATTTACGCACGTTATGTAAATAATAGCCACTGGTATCTGATTTATTTCCAACATCATTAGTATCTCAACCTCTTTTTGTTGTTTTCAATTATTTGTCATTGTCTACAGCTATTGTCGCCTCTGTTATTGTTTTGGCTTCTACCTATTCAGTTTTATGAACTGTAACGGCTGCTGTGCCTACTATTAGCACTAATATGCCACCTGAATTAAGTTCTGGTACATTAGTAAGCGCCGGCTTATTTTGTTTCATTGCAGATTTTCTTGCTATGCTTTTGATCTGGGCTCTATCATTGACGTCACAATACTGGACACTTTGCAAACTCTACTTTATCTGTCTACTCTTAGGGCTGTATTTCCAGTAGTATCTGTTACTCAGATCGCCCACAAATTAAACCCTCGTGTATCTCTTCCTTTTACTCCCCATAAACTGATTCCAGGCAGGGTATTACCTGACCAATGGAAATAGCCACCTCAGTCGGTACTTTTTCTTCTAGTTGAGTGCTCACTTTAAGCGTTGGTATAATTTATAGTGGTCGTAAAACGATGTCCGCTTTTAAGTCTGCGTGTATGAAATGGCTAGTTGTTAGCAGGGATGGTGCTTTATTGAACCAGTTTGCAATATTTCGTAAATTAAAGGATTTCTGCACTATCTTGACCAAATATTATTAAATATGAATGTCGGGAAGTGCGATCTGCATCGTCAAAGGTCGTTACCATCTGTCGTCGGCTAGCTACAGGATTTTGAACAAGCTGTTTTTGTTAAGTTTAAATAGTCACACACAAATATATACAAACCAAATGTAACTAGATATTAGAAAAAAACTATCGCTTGGTCAATATTTTTATCTTATTATGATTATGTAACCATCTTTTAATAAACCTGATTAGTTTTAGGACATCAAATAATCTTGCCTATAAATCTCTGAATGGGATCTGATCTGACTATAAAAAATAAAACTGAGACCTACATTATGAACTAAAATAGTTTCTAGTACTACTCTGTCACCCCTAATCGCGTTACACGGGTCGGTTGCAGCGTGTACGCAGCCATCAGTCAGTAGGCGCGCTACTCACCTACAGATCAAAGCTCAAGTTGTTTATCTAGAAGACTTTGTTGCTGGATCTCGCTTTATAGCCGCGGTAGGTGCAATAGATACGACCGCTGCGACTGTTTCTGAACTACAAGAAGTGTTTCTAGTACTACTCTGTCACCCCTAATCGCGTTACACGGGTCGTGGGTGCGTGTACGCAGCCATCAGTCAGTAGGCGCGCTACTCACCTACAGATCAAAGCTCAATCTGTTTATCTTGACGACTTTGTTGCTGGATCTCTCTTTATGGCCGCGGTAGGTGCAAATATTACGGCCACTGCTGTGACTGTTTCTGTTCTTGAGATTGAGATACATGTGTAGATCCAATACAGGTATTGAAATACAAATACAAAATACAAATACAAATATAAAAATATATAAAAAATATATGTGGATAATTGTAAAATTACGTTGGACAATAAATCCAACCATACCTGAGTAAATTGTGCTTGTCTATGCCTAACTAGGTTTGCACCCTGTTATATGAATTGCAACGTAATACGTAATATATTAACGCAATATTTAAAAAGTATTCTAGTACTTCTTGATTGTATCTCTTTATAATTTCAATCATCATCATCATTCAATCCACATAGTGACAGACAATATAACCCTAAACCATCTAATCCAACCATTAAATAATATTATGATTTCCACACAATGTTGCTCCACCAGCTCCATTTCACCTGCTACAAATATTTACTTGCTTCATCAGTTTCCGCGAATTCTCTACCAAGCTTACATAAATCTTGGTTGTCCAATCTACTCCGGCGACTCTAAACAAGGCTTAGGAGATCGCTGTTCCGGGAACAGTCCACCTGGCTTGTTGAGACACATCGTACATCATTGCTGGACTCCTGGTACACTTGTGATATTTCATGTATACATGGCACATTTAAAATTGTATTTTTTTACTCATTTGTATTTCTGCTGAGTAACATTTCTGTGTTCCAGGCTGAAGTGTCCTTAAAAGAATCAGTGAAAATACTGGCACAATACTAGGAGCGCTTTGCTGGCATCAATGCTTAATTGCCACTATTTCACAAGTACTTAGATATGGGGATCTCATTTATCAATAGATCTTATTGATAAATCATAACTTCGAAAACAAAATCATAATAAAAACATAATGATCATTATCATTAATCTGGCAGTTTCTCAAGAAGTGTCCATTTGGTGCCAAAAATGATGCTGGACAGCGTTGAAACCAAAACATTAGGCTTAAAACACCAATTTAATTGGATGTTGTACCTTGATAGCCATTTGGGCTTATTTATGTCCCGGGCTATGAACTTTGGGAGTAGCAAAGACATAGGATGTGACAAATTGGAAAATTAAATTACTGAAATCAAAAACTTTGAGATTTTTTGAAGTTCCATAGCTAATGAATATCATTTTATGAGAGGTTACTCTATTACCTCAGTAATCTTTAGGAGGACCTCCTAAATATTTTTCTTTAAAATCTAAATAATTATTTTGTGAAAAGGACATAATATACAGTAACGGAATAAATATGCAAAACTACAGAATGTTGTACAAGTAAATGTAGTGGGTTATGTACGCCATTGGTATGCGCACAAAAACACTAAATATTCACTAAATTGGTCACCTGTCATTGTTTTTGAGAATACGGACGGCTACAATTGTGGTTAAGATTTAGTGTCTTGCTCTCCATGAATCGATAGCATAATACGAGAGTTAAGCTCTGAAATGAAATCTTTTCTTGTCCCTAATTTTTATTACATTCAATACTTACCTAAATGCTATTAATTGTGATCGCCACACCCTGTGCTCAGCTTATTTATATGATAGTATTTCAGATTGGGAATATAATAAAGTGAGCAAAAAGTGCAGTTGGGTCGTGTCAAGCGATTTGTCACATTGACAAACAGCTTCCTGGTGTCATAGTTGGTATTGTGACACGGTCACCGGCGCTGATTTACTACCCAGCGGCTGGCCGATTCTACCTCCGAATATCCACTATTCACACTCAACACATTGGGATATTTGGTAGATTTTCGGATTGGACTACTTATCAACTGGGTACATCCAAATATTGCGCTACAGAAATGAAGAATCGTCAGCTTTTTGCCTCAGTTGATAATACACCTCTCAAGCTTCTGCACTAGCTTTAACAGTATACCCAGGATAAAATTCATAACATGATTTACTTAATAAAAAACATACAATCAAATCGAGAACCTCCTTCTTTTTTTTGACGTCGGTTAAAAGTTATAAAAAATATCGATCTGATTTTTTTCAATGAGCAAACAAATCGTTCACAATAATAAAATTTCACAATCACGATCAATTGAAACAAACAACTTAAAAAGATTCAATTTAATCCCACATACACAAAGAACTAACTGTCTGCATTTCGAAACACGTGATTATTTCGCGAAAATCACCTATACGATTTGGCAGGTGTCCATTTCATTATCCCGCCGTAGCTAACTGCTTTCCACAACTCTGCGCATTATCGGCTTAAAAGATTCACAAAACTGTGATTTAAAATCACTTTTTCTTATACAGGTTAGGGAATAATGCTAGAACTAGACAAAATTTCTCACATCAAGAGAGAGTAGTATAGTCTGAAGGATTTATTTATTATATTTTTTTTTCCAACATTTATTATAGAAAAGACGAAAAAATATTTGGGTAGCTCTTGGCGTTTTAACCTGTGAATCTGAGTGAAACTAAATACAATTAACCAAAAACCTTTATTTGGTTTAGTTATACTTTCGCTCGGTGATTCTTTAATTGCCTTTTGACTGAAAGAAACTGAACAAAAATAATGAACAACAGGCACAGGCAGTCTCTGCTTAAAAGGAGACCCCAACAATCTGTTTGGTATAAGAAGTTTTTGAAAAGAAAATAAATATTTTTTATTTTTTTTGATTGAATGAAAAACTTAATTTTTCTAATGATTTTGTTCGGTATCTATTGGGGTATACTTATTAGACCCAAAGTCATTTGTGAAAATTATCCTTTTCAATGTGCACATTCTAAACTACTGTTGTTTAATGTTCCACAGCTTGTAGAACGCTTCAGTAATGTGTATACGACGTGCCCAATGGCCCAGGTTCTCTTCCCGGGTCGTAATTTTAGCTGAATAGCCAGCTAAATAGCATGCTTATAGGTAATATGCGTTATGCGGATTTGTAACCCAGATATTTGATTCTTAGAATGGACTTTAAAATGATTCGGGATTAGAGTAGCTTCACTAATAGGTGTCTTTTTAAAACGCTCATATTTTAAATGGTAATAGTCGTAAAATTGTATGTTTATTGTTTTGTATGTTAACGTTCGTTTTATACATTTTGTTGTTTGATATAACGTTTATATGATAATAAAATTGAAGTTTTATATCGTTTAAAAAAAAAGCTTTTATCGCGACATATTAATCCTAGTGTACCTACTCCTATAATAGTGTTTGCAAACGATACATTTATTGAAGAATAGATTATTTTGAAATAACTACTTAATTTAAAGCAATGATGTAATCAAATGGTATACAATATAGAGCTTCCCAAACATTCCTATGAGAAAATCATAACCCATCAAAAGTCGAATAAAAAAATAGGTAAATACTTATGAAAGGGACCGCCGCCATTACAGTGACACACATCCTTCAACACGAGTGTTGATCATAATTATAAATCATCCGAAACGATCCAGCAAACATCCTACCTACGGACATTAAACTACTTTGTAGCACAAAGAAATAACTCAAACGCAACTTTAAGAACATCACATTAAAATACATATTGAGGATATCCGAAAAGTTGGTACTAGTAGCATACTCTATACATCAAAGACAAATTATGACATCTGGTTTAGAGTCTGTCTGTTCCAAAGTGACCTAATAGGACGGTATAAAAAGTTGATGAGGATTCCTAAAGAGCAAATTACACTGTACAAGATCTTTGAACCAAATAAACATTTTGCAACATAACTTATTTGAAACTCCTCCGTGATAATTTTATCTGATTATTATATTCCACAACTTCAGTGTGCACAAAACCCTAAGCGTCACTGAACAGTGTGATGTGTGTAAATCACGGGAATCTGCTGGTTTTGACAGAGCAGATCTCGTAAATTAGCCGAGATTCGGTTATTTACTCGTCGTTCTAGAATTTGTAAACACGCTGGAAAAATAGACACAACCGGAAGTCTGGTTTGTTTTTCTTTCATTTATAGATTTGTCCAATTTAGAAGGCTAATATTGTATACATAATGTAAGAAATGTTAGATGATAGCCTCAAAATTAAAGCGAAGCACAACTATAATCATCATCAAAAATCTTGCAGTGTTGTTGATGCCACGTCATCATTACCTTCTAATGATTACCACCCTCCGGAAATTCATCACAAAAGTATGCCTCAGGGCTCAGGGTTGGTGCAGCTTCGAGGACCTCAAATGAACTATTAAGGTGATCAGCGAGGGTGAGGGTAGGCACTTGGTGTTGTTGCTTATTTAGGCAGAAAATAGCATTATTTATTTTCAAAAAATTGTGTTAATATTTTGTAGGCATTGATTTTTCTCCGAATTTTTTGTGTTAATATTAGTATTTTTTTTTAAATACCTAACGTAAGTTTTTCTCTTGTGATTAAAATCTATAGTGGCTTTTTTCTGTGTTTTTTTGCTTCTAAAATATGAATGAGTAATAACAAAATACAAAAATTCCACCACGGACATAAGATCTCACAAGCTCAGTTGGTAGAGCGAAGGAAGGCATTCACTTACAAATGTAAAATTAAGAGGCTTGAGAAAAATCACCATCACGTTCGTCATCAAGCACATCTTCGAAAGATTTACCATCGCTATTTCCGACAAAACACTCCCACTAAATCTTCTGTCACCATCCCACCTGAAACATCTTCATAAATCCGGTTGGCAGTTAAAAAAACTAACATATTTTTTAACACCTGTAGCCGACTGTGAAACTGACGCAGGTCTACAAATCACCGAAACACTGGTCGTGCCAAGTGATACACGTCTAATAATACTCCGTAGATCTGCAGGTAACAGTATACACCTCAAACTTTATGTCACTCTACATAATCCGTTTCAATTTAGGAATATCTCATTGAATTTCAGCGATGGATTTGAATCAGGTAGTCTGTATTCCAGTAGCAGAAGTCAAATAGGAATTTTTCAGGTGAAAAATAATAAATTTGCATGTTTTAAGCTCATGTCCAAAGAAATTATTGTTGTTTTTTCGTTAGGTTTTCAACAATTACCTACAATTTTTAAGTTATGATTGTTATGAACCCAGCTAAAATACGTTAAGGTTAACCTACTAGAAACCATTCACTGTTTGCAATCAGCTGTTATTTGACTAGTAGAAATTTATTATTAATTCCAACCAGATGTATTGGTTTAGTAGAATTTAATTAAACCTATTTAGCAGGAATTTCACCATCCCACTGCCGAACTACATTATACTAGTCTTACCTTCCGTAATTCGATCCTAGGTGAGGAATTTGTCAGGCCACCAGCCAACCTGGCGACTTGAGTGAAATCAGCTGTTCGCAGTCGGTTACAAGCGGAGCTTACTGCCTGACGTTTTGTTGAGTCTATCAATGTTTATAGCCGTCATAATGGCTTTGTTATTGCCATTGTGTTACCACAAAATATTTAGGATATTAATCGCAAATGCACGCGTAAAATGTTCTCTAAAAAATGTAGGGAACAAGCCAAATGTGCGTTCCATATTTTCAAATTTTGACGACGTGAGCTCGATTCAGGTTTTCATACCTTGTTGACGCCTGAACGGCAATATATGACGGAGTGACGGCAAATTTTTAGCAAATTATACGGCAAAAAATTACGGTCAATGGTCGACGGCAATAATACTCAGTTGAGAGGTTTGCGATCGACCTGGATATGAAAAATTCGCTCCAGATATTTGGCAGTAACGGTGTATTTTTAGGAAATATGTATCATCACTCGAGACCTTGCCAAACAATAGAGAGGTATCATTTAAAGAAAAGCCAGTGATGTTAGAGAATGCCAATGCCTTTGAGTCTCCTCAAAAACTCGTTACTTCGCTTGAACCTATCACAAATAATAATAAAAATGTAAAGAAACAGTCTTTGGGGTAGACATAAACGGTTTTGGAATGTTTTATTTTGAGCTGTATATTCGATAAACTGTGTAGTGTGTATTCTTCAGCTTCTTTTCGTATCAATAGTAACTCGTACAATCAACTACCAATAGCTGGCGACACCAACTGTCCGTTAGTTTGCCAAAAGCAGGTCTTCTACGGCATGACATTCTCAGTCTATCCTGGAACGCCAGTTTACCCAATAATTTCTTTCATAACACAACGAACACATTGTTACCATAATGTCGATAGTAAAACCCGGCACGTGTACAAAGACATGTAAAGATAAACAATTAATTCCTTGCAGGAGGTCGGTTCACTATGGCTACGTAATCATAAATCACACTAAAATAGCTGCTATTAGGGCGACGGTCACCCAACATGTGTCTGGTCTAGACTATAAATAAGCACTAATACAATAACAGACGCAGCACTGGTTAAACGAAATACTGGAGATTTGTAGTTGAGATCTTGGAGTCCATTACGTCATAATAGCAGTATCGTGTCCAAGCCTAAAAAATATTCCATATTTGACTAAAAATAATTATGTACTTTATTATTTCATAATGACATTATATTTAAATACTGTATCCGTATGTACAGTCAATCGTTTCTGCAAATGCCCTATACACTCAAACTTCTTTGTACTTCCACAGTATGCCTAGTCTGCGAAGCAGAGCAGCTGTTTCTTTCTATTAATTTTGTTCTACAGTAAATCATACTCATTATTCTTTAAAAAATATTATTGTTTGGTCATGAAACAATTTCCAGTGTGCCACATCTATCATTTCCTTTTATCTCCTCCCGTGTGCGCTCGCGCAGGAAGCCGCGGGTTTGTTATTGCGAATATTTAAACGGACAGGTGGATTGCAAACGTCTCTTTTATTACACACCATAGTGTTTAGAAGAAAATAGACAGGTCTGTTTTGGTAAATCTTTTTTTGATAATAGTATTTTTATTTGTTATCGCAGAGTTGTATCCGTTCAAAGACACTGTTACATTTTCTTACAATTTATGCGACTCTTGCCATTAACCAAGAGGTATCAGATCAGACCAAGCTTGAAAAGTACAACAACTAGTTAGTAAGTTTGTTCCGTTGCAATTTATTACCTACATTTGGGTATTAGTACATTCACCAGACCACCAGAGCTACTAACGTTATTGCAAAAATCTGATAAAGATTGTAGTTATTTCTGTTACCAGCCCGATTTTTAAAACATTAAAAATTATTGAAAAATATATACATTATTTTTAGGTCACCTAGATGAAGTTCTACTACCACAGGAAACGTTTTATCATTTACTACGGGGAATTAAACCCAGCAAAGAAGCAAATTAAGAGATAATTCTCCTTATATAAGCATGTAGAGAGACCATCAGCTACCTCAAACTTTTTTATCTGTCATTTCACTTTCCACTAGCACACCACGGGAGGGCTCCGAGGAATTTGTTCACAAAAACGTGTTTAATTCATTAAAAAGCCGTCAGAACGGGGAAGGAATGAACAGCCCCCGAGAGCCTGCCGTGGCGGCATTAAAATTAACATATAAATGCGTGCCACTTGCGGGGAATAGGTAAATAAAAACTCAATCGGTATGCTATTAGGATAAGGGCCATGAAAAATAAGGTAGTTGTTACCGGCAGCTCTCTTTACACGAAAAGATCCACAAATGTGAACTTATTCTTAAAAGTGAACCACAATTAATGTAGTTTTTTGCGTGAGCTGTCGATCCGATTTTCCCTATCAACCATAAACAAATATGGGACCGGTGGCTTAGCGGTTTATTTAACACACCTTCTGAAATATTGAACAATCTTACTTGACTGACAATCTGGTAATTCAGCCTGCATTGTCGTGAAAAAATTAAAAACAATATCAAAAAGTGATAAATTATATTTCACAAACCATTATTTTTCTTAACCCCTCTATTCTCCTAGCCCAACTCTATCAAACGTATTCCAAATCTAAGACGAAGGGGACCGCGCCTACCCCACAACATGAGTGAAGCAGGGCTGATTGACACGTGTTTACCTTGGCTCTTTACTGTGATTGACATCCATTTTTCTTGTGGAGCATACCTTATTGAAGGAATGTTTGTTTGTGTCTTACATACTTATATAGATTTCAATATCCGACAAAAACAGCTTTGTGATAAAAGTAGATAAAAACTTCTGAAATAACCAAAATTAAGCTGCATGTACCTCGAAATAAAAAACAAAAGACAACATACAATACAATATCGTCCCTATGCACTTGGTAGTGCAATATTCAATTTCGTGCATTGTGTTCACAGCCCCTGTGGCCTAATGGATAAGGCATCGGCCTCCTAAGCCGGGGATTGTGGGTTCGAGTCCCACCAGGGGTAAACATCTTCTATTTTTTTTTTTGCATTTATTTAAAAGATATGAATTTTCAGTGGTAAATCAGTCATCATCATCATTATTTTCCAAGCCTTTTTTCCGGTATTTCACTGAGTCGGCTAGTCTGTGAGAAAATCAGGAAAATAATATGGTAACTTGCTCTCGCACAAAATAGAAGGAGATACTATAGCTTTGGCGTCTGTGATGTGATGTCATCTTTCCAAGAACAACGTATAGTGTTCCTGACATCAGATGGTATTTTACTGAGAAAGGCACCCAAACATTGCACAACATGTTTGCCAACGTGCAAGTAAGTAATCTACGGAAAATATTACCTTGTCACCAATTGAGTTATTGGACATTATAATTTATTTGGAAACAGTAATAGTTGCAGATGCTAAATAGCGGTCGGTCTGCAAAGAGTTTCTGGGAATTATGAAGAAAGTTGAGACCGGGTTGGGTTGGTACCTACCTACTTACTTAGGTGGCTGTTGCTTCAAGTGCTAGAGTCAAGCAGTATTGACTCAGTGAAGGTAACTATTATCATAACAACCAATTCATTGAAATAATTTGAAACCCAACAAAAAACACTCAAAAACTCAGAAAAAAAAACCTGATAATCGCTTAATTAGATTATACCCAAATCAAATTAACAGGTAATTTATCAACATTGTATTAAATTGTATTCTACCATATAAGCTTCTACCTGCGGCTGTAAATTCGTCCTCTTATCTCATTGGTCAATACCTCAAGACACCTGTCTCACCTCAGCTCTCGACCAATCACAGACGAGCGCACCTGTACGATCGATCAAAGGCGGAGTCACACCTGGAGTCGCATTTTTGAACCGTTCGAATCGAAAACTGAAAGCGCATACGAAATTCCTTCGTGCACGAAATTAATTTCTATCACACACGTTTTTACGTATTTTTGAATCAGTAGAAATCTGTGTTGCCAATAAAGTCTAATCCCATAACTTGTTTCCTTTCTACGCAGAAATATACCTACTATACCACCACCGCCACTAACAAAAATCTTTGATTACAAAAACCGGTAATGAATCGCAGAGAAACGGAACGTAAATTCAAGTAAATTAAAAAGTTAAAGTGTCACTTGTCAAATGATTGTCTGTCTCACTTCCGCGACCACAGAGTACTTGAGTTTCGAGTAGTAGAAAATACAACGAGTGGTTTAGACCACTCGTTGCAGGATTCGTATACGTATGAATGTTCAAAAATAGTGATTTTGGAATTTCGCATGCGAATGTGGCTCTTTCGTATGCGCATTAGCGTTCGAGTGGTTCAAAAATACGGCTCCTGAGCTGAGAAACCGGGAGCCTGTTTTGTTGGAGGTCGTAGGAGGAGTTTCAAGCTCTTGGATATTATGGTGATTTTGTAGAGATTTGTTGTTTAATATTAGTGGAACGGAAATTACTGTTTTTAATCTTTTTAATAAAAATATGTTCAACCTAATTTTGTTCAGAAAAAGAAGCTTTAGAACCAGATCCTTCCGGTCAATTATCACACAGTCAACATAGTCACCAATAGAACTAAGTAGAGCCCCGCCAGGAATTAAAAAGACCTGTCATAGTACCATAGAGAAGGGTTTATAGGAAGTGCATAATTCCTTCTCTTATTCTTTCTCTGTCTTACTCTGTGATAGATCTTCTGGGTATATAAATACTAAGTAGTGTCGTACCTATGTTTGGTTGACCATACCTACTTACATAATAATTCGACATAGTGAAGGTGTCCGAAGCTGCCAGAGACACCTTTCAGTGGTCGCGTTTCAGCTGGTTTGTTTGGGAAACTTGGCGCCTAACAACATTCGACACTAGGGTTGTGATTGATGTCGATAGAACTATAACTACTGAATATGACATTCGAGCTATGAATAGTGCTACACTTGTTTGACAACACTATTGATGTTATATTATATTTTGTCACTATATTTTCGATTCGCTATTTAATATTTTTGTGTGTTAATTATTTTATAGCTATAAAAAATTCTATGTTTTGTTTATTTCTAATGCGTAAAGGATTTTTACGTAGATTTAGCAAGTAATTTTGAATTTATCACTTCAATCACTATAATGCAAAACTTTCTTTATCAAAATAATAACAAATAATTGCCGGTGTTGATTAAAAACTAAGCAAAAGATTTTCTAAGAAAGAAAATAAATACATATTTTTAAATTATTTGCATACCTACATACTTATCGATATCACCGCCAACTGAATCAAACGACACCAACATTTCTTTCTTTCTTCATTTCTCTCGACATGTCCTACTCCCGTCTCTATCCCACTAATGACCACTTCGCATCCAGGTGAGACGTCCACACATCATTACCACTCATTACACACCGGATTTCCGCCGCTGCTCCGCTAAAACACCGTGTAATATGATGTATATCTCTACTATCATCTCCAGTTGAAAAAAGAAAAAATCTCTTGGCAAGCTTTATTTGGCTCGAGACAATTTGTTATGTTTAACTTTTATTTTTCCTGTCATATCCGTTTGTCTGTCAGTCACAGGTAGGAATTGATGTGTTTATTTACCTTTTATTTTAAACAGTTTCAAATTTAAAATTTGTTTCGAAATCGCAAATGTAATTTGTGTTGTAAGACTTGGAACTATTAAGGAAACATCTAATGAATGTGTTAAAGCTATATAATCATTAAAGAAATTATCGATATAAATTCTTTGGTTCAAGATGTTGTCGATAAGTTCATAATACAATGGATGACATACAGCTTTTGTTTAGCAGGAGAATGACTGCGAAACATCTCAAATACAAATACAAATATCGATTTAAAACCTTTGGGTCATGATGCTGTCGATAAGTAAATAATCAATTAGTATGACACTGCGCCAATAAACGATGCATATCGGTATTTTGGCAAGGAATCTAACGACGAAATTCACGAAACATCTGATGAATCTGTTAAATGAGACGATATTATCGATATAAATCCGTCGTCTGATGATGCTGTCGATAGAATAATAAACAATGGACATGACACAGCTCTCGTAAGCGACGCGTATCGGCATTTTGGCAGAAGACTGACCGACGAAATGCTAACGAGTCAGCAATTCCATTCTGTGAATGATTTTACACGTGCCACGGCTTAGTGCTTTGGGATTGAGTATGCTGGTACAGTCGATGGCAGAGAAACCTGCTTTAACAGATTCATCGAAAACATAAATAAAATTAAGAAATCTTTACGGCTTTACGTTTTGTCAATGGCATTTTGTTTTGTGCTTGTTTGACGTTCGGTTTTGTTTCAGTTGCTCATTCAGTTGTTACATTTTGTTGACGTAAAAGTGTTTTCGAGATAGCGTGCGTCGAGATGCCGTAATGATTGGTTTTGTTTTGTGTAGTCATAGCCATAATTTTTAAGGGCTTTTATAACGAGATTGTTTTCTTATTTCATGAGCATTAAATTTTGTCTTTCGTGAATCAAGACTTAAACTTTTTTGTTTTGCCTTGTAATCTATTTTATAGTATTTATTTTATTAAAGGTGGTACTGATAACCACATTGATCAGTAAGTTTTACATGTAATAAACATTTTATGCTTTTTTATCGAGGAAATTCAGAAATATTCAAATAATTACTTCTAAATTCTAACAAAAAAAAAAATACTAAAACAAAATTATTTTCCATCTTACTTATTTCTTCATTTTTATTTTAGTCTTGGCACAATTGGGTTTGCAGAAAGTAACTGCGCATTTGAGCTAAATTTAAAAAGTAGACTTCAGTAATTACCTAGATGTTTGAATATTTCAGACAAAAAAAACAGTCCTATTAGTTTTGTTTGATCTTAGATATATTAGCAAAGTTTATTATTAGACATTCTGATAAATTAAAATATGAAAAGAGTCTATAATCATCTTAAACCCAACCTAAGAAAATTCCCTTTCCTATAAATATAACTACCATAAAAATAAAAATACATTAATATAAAAGAATTGTAAAGTCCAGCGTTGAAAAAAGGCTTACCCGGATTTGATACCAGACCAGTGTAGGTCTTTCAAATTAAACAATTATTTTTATCTCGCAGGATATCTCCACGTTATTTATTACTAGGTTATGGTTATCTAACCTTGGTTAAGGTTATCTTCACCTTGGAGGCCCGTGAGGTCCTGTAACCTGGCTATCAGATTGCTAGTTCCCGCCCGAGGCTTGCAGCAGAAAAATACAGCGCCCTAGGGACAGGTTGACTCTTGAAAGGCTGTTAAGGAGCATGTCAGTTTATTTACTTGCAAAATCGGCCACAACCGTAAGCCAGAAGTTGTAGCCTACAACATTATATTGCTGGTATAGTTAAAATAATACTCGTGAAAATTTCGATCGTGTGGTAAAAAAATCATACGCAAAATAGGCACAAAAAGTGTGAAATAGCCTTAAAGCCTTTTATGATATAAGCTTCTAAAGAAACTGATACTAAGTAAATAATAAAGAAACTGTGTTTGCAGTATTAAAAATGTTGAAAATAAAAAACATATTCTCGTAAAAAAAAGTGACTTGGAATGGGAATTAACAAGCTCTCTTAGGAAATATTTATACGACTTACCCTTAACACCTTTCCAAGTGAGTGTAGGTGGGATCGTTAGAAGCTCTCACCGCAGCCGCGTGTCAGATGATCATTACTTTATATCTTTTTACGGGAGATTTGACAGAAGTGGCATCTAGGGAATTAAGCCTACAGCGATATGGATGCGAATCATCTAAGACGTGCCTATAAGACGTATCGTGCCATTACAAGACGAAAAATAAAAAGTGGGTGCATCGTAAAATTTCACTTTCAAATAAAATCATAACGCGCCTAAAGAAGTATAACTTCAAAAAGGATGCTGATGATAAAATATATAGTAACAATGACGCTATTACTTCAAATTCTCTCTAATGGCATTCCTATCATTCCTTTACGAATAAAAAAAAAAACAAATATCCACAGCTGTTGTCTCCGCCTCTCGACCGATTACCTGAGAAATATCGCTTATTTCAAAAACAAAAAAATATATATATTAAACCTGTGCCAAAAAAAAATTGGCAGCCACCTCCGAAGGTGTTTACGGTACACCCGTTGGAATATATTGCGTGTTGCGCGTCAAAATATAAATAATGCCCTGCCTAGCCTCATTCCTGTCACAATACGAGTGGTGACGGTACATTATAAAGTGAATTAAAAGGTTTACACGAGAAATTGTTATCATATTTCGTTCTAATTGGTTGCTAAAGTGTTTTCTGTAATGAAATCAATTCTCGGAGCTATTTTAGTTAGTGTAACGACCATTGTGCTGAAAGTATTCTGATATTGAATGTTTAGTATTTTGATTTTTTCGTTTTTGAGCTTATCTACCTACATAAAAAAATATCATCTACGTATATTGATATTCTTTATACACATTATTATGTTATGTTTGGATTTTACTCATTAAAATTTCGTATCATGAATTTTAACAAAATTTCTTACAATCATAATATTATTTACTAGATACTCGTACACTGCTATAAAAATACCTGCGCTAACAACACATCAAAGAAACTCTCCCACAAAAGACTCCCCCAAAGTTATATCATGGCGTGAAAAGTGAAACCCAGTCGTGATTATTTTTAACCGACATCATGAAATGGTGGTGGATTTGCAATAAGACCTTTTTGTTCCACTTTTTGAACCCAAGTTACATAGACAGCTACTTTACATATTGGTGTTTTAGCCAGGTAACAGTCCACCTATTTTGTTACATTAAAGCAACATCAAATATTTCCTGTCTATGTATACTAAAGACAGAGGTACAACGATTTTGCATACTAAAAATTTATAGAAGAGGTCCAATAATTTACCCTTGATACCTCAAGCGTAGTGTACCCACCAAAACCAATAGAGGTTAATTAAAAAAAGTTGGTTTCCTTTTCTTCGAAAAGAGTTTTCCTTTTAATTCTTCACAGGTGTCGCCGGTGTCGCCCTGCCACCTGACAGGCGCGACAGTTGACAGTCGACGCGACAAGTGACAGTCGTGTGACAGATTGGGCGCTTCCCGCGGCTCGCCCATTGTATTTGTATTGTACCGCGGCTTAGTCTGAGCAGGTCTACCGTGTTTTGTTTTATTTTAATAAATTACAGGTAACCATCACACTATATTTTTATATGCAGTCGTGAGTGGGATTTCTAACAGGTTTAGAACTTCGGCAAAAAGATAAGAACTCAACTTAACTTCATAATACTAGATTTCAGCCATAATCTTTTGTGCCGTGTCGGCCTCAGTCGCTGTTTAGTCGATAACTAATTAGGTAATTTTAGACCATACGACAAGAAAACTATTATAATTAAAAAAAAAAACAGTTTCAATACTGATAAAGAATTTTCAGCTCAAATTCTTTTCTTAAAATGAATAGTCCAGAAAAATAGAAGACTTTGTTAACAAACTATCTACTAAGAGACTAGGAGACAAAGCTCATGCGTGCTAATTTATTGCACTATTCCATTTTCACCGGCGCCACGTAAAATAAATAAGAATTTCACACCGACGCAATTCCTCGCTTATCTTACAAGCATTATAAAACTGTACAACGTATTATGCGAGACAATGAGAAATGTTGTTCAGTTTATAAGTAATGGATTTTGCACTCACCAGACTTGAAAATTGTATGACAAAAGATTTTAATTTCTTGGTGATTTTTGTTTTAAATATTTTCTGGGATGGTAATTTGGCAATTGACATAGACATAGATACTGGTGATATCTTTTATGCTTCGTAAAACTTCGTAAAATAAAATCTTCGTAAAATATCTTTGATAAGATTACAGAAAGTTGAGCACAACATTTTGTACGATATAAAAATTGCCTATTTGGACGATATAAAACTTTGACATCAGGTTTCTTGAGTCTTTCGTCGACTCTGTTGTCGAGTCGTAACTCTTTAAGTAAATCGAAGTAAATCGTCAAGGTAGGTATTTGCTGGTGTTTTCCATCCATCATCGTAATGAAGTGGGATCTTTGCAATTAGTCTAGAGTGGGACAATTATGACGGCCTTTTATAAGTGATCGTTCATAGTAGAGACACTTTAGTTCTCACGCAAAATAATATGCAATATTACCTAAAATGCATTACATAGGTAATGTAATATGATTGCTTGAACTTGACAATTTTCTATAATTATAATACAAAATATCAATGTGGATGGATAGTGTATCTAGTAATTGAAATGTAAACGTAAAAGTAAATATTGATCTCTAAAATATTTGAATTTGTTCTTATTTTTATAAGAATAACAATGTACAATATAAGTAGGTACATATATTAGTAATAATGTAATATTTCAAATAATTGCTAACTTGACTGTGATGTAATTTGGTCTGAAATAAAACAATTTTATCTTTATTTATTTTATTATCTTCAAGATAAAAGTGTCCAACGAAAAAATAAATTAAAAAAGCCTGTAAAAAATCATTATAGTATCTACTAATAACAGAAAAAAACATATTATTTTGTAACAAAAAAACAGACATAATGTAAATAAAACACAATATTTACCGGTATTAATTTAAATAAATTGCAGCTGCATTGATTCGAATCACACCATTAGCAACAAAAATAACACTTCGAAGCAATGTAACAAATTCAATTATGCTCTATATTTTTTCCAGATATTTGTTGTTTCTACTATAATAATATCATCCACGTAGTGTATGGAGACATTATAGGGAAAATCTACGACTTCTCGTCTGAATTTCAGCGGGAGACAAATAACTACGGCCTGCTGACGGGCTAACTTCCCATCCACACCTAACCTACCAATTTAAATTTCAAACTGTCTTTATCAATAAATCCTTGGCAACGATAAAAACATTGTAAAAGTCAAATTTACTTTCACCTGGTGATAAATAAGGAACTATAATGATGACTTCATTGAATTTTTCGGCGTATATTTCCAGCCGAAAATGTCTTTTACTCCCATGATGACGCTTTTTCTACCTACTCCATTACGAATATTATAGGCATGAAGGTATTTTTCTTTCAAGCTGTAACTTTTTCAGAAGTAATGAAATCTGCACAACCACGAAATAGCGTTATAATCACCTCAATACAGTTGACTTACAGCTTTAAGCCGCGTCGTCAGTCAGGTATTACTGTCTCATCATAACAACTTAACTATCCTTAATGTAAAGGCAGCAGGGCGACGGAAGGGGTGAGGAAATGGGAGGAGGGGGCGGGGTGATTGGCTGATTATGGGCTGCTCTTGATTAGAAGTGATTGTCAGATGAGACCTCCAATTTGTAGAGATAAAAGCCTCTTGACAAGCCTTTTAACGTGGAACTTATGAAAATAGATAGGTGTTGTTGATGACTCAGCAAAATACCTACATTATCTATCTTAAATAACCCTCAAAATTTGTTACACGTGGCGGATCTGCCTTTTATAAAGGACTTTGACACTCTGCCTACCCCATTAGGGATATAGGCGTGATTGTATGTGTTGTTGATGAAACACAAACATTAGGTACGATTACGGTTTTAAATACTTTTGTTTTTTATCTACCGTTGTGTAAGAATCTGCATTTTAAAAATGGCTAGATTTGATCATGCATTGACTCTGTCTTGATCACTAGAGTTCGGACAAACAAACCTAATTAAAATTTGCAAAATTACATCAACGTCCAAAACTTCTTATCATAAAACAAAGAGCAGACATTAGTTTCATTCACCTGTTATTATAGCCGTGACATTTATTACCTACAAGAATACAGCATCTGAGAGGCAGTCGCACCTATTGGGACACACAAAGGGGTTATGGCCGCCATTTAATTAGTTATTTAACACGGTATCAAAGGAACAATAAACTTGAGAGATAATTGGCAAAAGAGTCAAGGTTGACAGTTGACTGAAAGTAGACTGACTGTGAAGTTTGGGGCAAAGATTAGGTGAGTACTAAAAATGGACTGTACCGATCATGAATGGTACCGATGATGAACCGCAGTAAATGACATACTATTTGGTAAAATCAGGCACTGCACTCGCAAGCGCGGTGATTCCATTTTTAGCAGTGGACTATTGCGATCAATATATTGAAGTTCTGGTAGTTAACTAACTGACTGCTTATTAGGATTGTTTTTTTTTTTATTTAAAATGTTTTTTATTGAAATCAATTTCGTCATAACGATTTTTTTTATTATATTTCCTCTAGCCTAGTTAGATGCACGTACATCGATTGTATGTGACTGAGACGGCTCATAACTCGTCCACGTTTGTAGGTAATTTTTACCTTCACTCATCTATGACGAGAACATCAAAGCAGCCGGCGTTCACGTAAACGTGCGCGTGCGCCGTCTAGCCGCGCTCGTTAAAATGCCTAATGTTTCATTGTTAAGTACTATGTAGTAGTGAGGATGAAACATATTGTGTTGATAAACATGCATTTATAATGCTCTACTATGAGGCAGATCTATTTGAGGAACTAGATTTGTGTTCATTTTGCGTACTTTATCTCGTTAGCAGAAGAAACGACTGTAATTGGGTAAAACGTATTTAAATTTTATGAAATCCATTTTTAGCAAAAGCGTTTGGGTGCATTTGATTTGGTCAAGTTTACGATAGGTCAAAATTGTAATCAAAAGATCTTTGAGATGAGATGCCGTACAAAAATCATTAAATTTTTTTTTTTTTAACCTTTGCAGAAAATAGGTCAAAATCCAAATAAATTCGCACTCTCCTCCCCAATCTGAACCCCCCGAAAGAGAGCATACGGACGGATATACGTTAATCAGAACTAAGGCGAGGTGTGCAGCCGTCGGGCGGAAATACGTGCCCCCGCGGCCACTTCCGCCGGATAAGTGGCCAGGGTCGCCCAATTTCCGGTTTTCACGTTTCATAGATTCCTGCGTATGATAATTTTTGAATTTGGAATGCTTGGAGGCGGGTTTTCTGAGGTAAGTACGGTTATGTGCACAGGTTTACCTATTTGATTTTAGATTTAATTTTTAGATGCTTTATACTAATTTTTAAAATCATCATTTTTAAATTCTATTTAACATTTCCTTATAAATAAGAGAAACAAGGTCATTTAAGTACCTACATTTTATTAAATTCCTGAAATTACGATTGAAAGCCATTTTCACTTATATTATTAATCAATATTATAATTGGCTACTTTCCAACTAGTCAAATTAGCAACTTTTTATGAAATTTCAAAAACGCTTTTTTGTATGAAAATAGTAAATTATGACGTCACATTTTAGTAAATATTGACTAATCAAATCAATAACTTATATACTTTTAATTCGATTATTAAAATCTAAATGTGCATTTTTATTAATGATGAATGAAATCCAAAATATTTTTAGCCATAGTTTTAAGTATAAACGTTTTGAATTTTTTAAGCTATCCAGTCAAGTACCCAATTATTCCAAAGGGGGTCTAATTATAAGGTTACGTAATTTATATGAGCACCAACACAACAGCTGCTGAAAAACGTATAACTAGTAAACAATATGGGAAGTAACCTGGGTGGTGTATGGCGTTATGTTTACGACTTGAGTTCGGATTGCTTGAGGCTCGCGGTGTTGCGCCTGGAAGATAGTCTTTATGATTGTCTGGTCTATTTTGCAGGGAGGGAATTAGTACATTTATAAAATTTACACTTGTGCACTCCAACCGGATGCAAGTCCAGTGCCGAGCAGGTAGTTCCGTTGCGTCTCTTATCAGTCTGTGGGAATTCCGCTTCTAAGAATACTCCGTAATTAACTATGTCTTGCTAATTTCTGTCATTTAGGCCTAAAATTGGTCAGCAACCTCTTGCCTTCACGTGACTTCAAAAGACATTGTTTTAAAGAAATATATTAATATTGTGTTTTTAGTACATTTTGCATTGAAAATTATTCGTGTTCTTGGGAAAATATTCATCAAGGCATCGTTTTACGATGCCTGTGAAAGTGCACTAGGAATTTCAGGGTCTGTCAACAAATACCGTTAAATTGTTACGTCGTGTGAAGTGGCCGCGAAACTGAAACCAATCTGCGGAAGTCGCCTGAAAATTGGCTGCTTCTCTGAAGTGTAGTCGTACCTACTATAAAGCATGTTAGGTAGATACCTGAAATATCAACATTGGTTGATGGTTTAAAAGAATGTATATGTCAGCGTAAAATTGTAACAAATGTTAGATTACAAACTTACTCGTCAGTTTATAAGCTATCGGTAGGTTAGGGTAGGTTAGATTATAAATTTCCTAAGATAGATTATAATCTAACGATTTATGCAATATTACGGTGACATATAAATATACATTCTTACTATTTACTTACCTAACTCATCATAACCTAACCCTGCCAAAACCATCAACAAATTTTGAATTTTTCAGTAAGTATGTCCGAAGTGCTGGCGAGTGGAAATTCAATATATAGGTATATTGATATTCAATCATTCAATATATTAATATTGAATACTTTCTACTGCTCACCAGCACATACTGAAAATTCCCAGAATTTGTTGCTTAGGTACGACCCTGTGCAAATTTAAATCCAACGAGATATTAAGGAACTGAATGCATCCGTTAAGTGGTAGGTAATGCAAGTAATGTAATCACTATAATAGTAAAACTTGCGCTCGTTATGTAAGGTAAGCTACTAAAACTTGCACTCAAGTGGAAAATAGAATGGGATAGAGACATACAGCATACCTTCTTACGTTGTAAACTGGGGTAATAATATTTTAGTACCAAGAATATTTACAACACGGTAGCAGCTTCAGTTGTCTGTGAATACAATGTTTTGGATAAGTAGTGTTTGTATATTTTACTTGTTGCTACATTTATGTGACAAATAGATAATACTACCTAATATTAAAGTCGCAGTCTGCCTTATCTAATGAAATCCTCATATAGGTAGGCTATGTAAGAACACCTGCAAATACCAGATGTCACTGTAGAAATTGTATGAGAGACAAATCAAGAAATGCGTATTTAGCAAAAAACCAGGGGCTACAATTTTTCATTATTATTTTTTGAGGGTTTTTAGACTCTCAGTGCTATTTCATAATTATTCTTTACGAATTTAAATAACTTACTCTACTGACATTCAGTTGAGCAAAGTACTTTCACGTACTTACTCGTATTCCACCAAACTCTCCGTACCCACCAAGTGTTTATCCATACAGCGACAACACAATCCGACCAGATTAGATGTTTGCGCCACCGCGGGTAAATAAAAAGCTAATTTAAATGCCATTAAAGTAGATGCGCCTCAAGATTTAAGACCTGGCTGCTCGTTATTTTTGTTACCTCCCCTGTCAAAGAATAGACAGGGTAGGTAGAAGGTAATCATCATCATCATCCGCTTGCCCTTATAGTAGGTAATATACCTACCTATTACCAATGGCATTTTTATTTTTGAAACGTGATGTCGTCGTCGGCCCTTACCAGAGTCTGGCACCAAACAGCTAGCTGTGTTCCATTGGTTTCATCGACTCTTTAATTTAAAATGGGTTTTGAGTGATTTTTCAATAAAATGTGTTAAAAGTTGGTTTATGATGTAGGTATTCGTAGAGAGAGGAAAAACATTGGCATAAAATGCGTTTTATCAGTTTACCCGGCCTATTAGGTTTCTAGGAGCGCTTGATACCTCGTGAACTCTCTTTCTGCCGCCTTCACTTCTGAACTGGGCTAGAGTCACAGATAATTAAAAAATATTGAACTGTAGTACTTACGTAAGTGTAGCGCACATAGATGGCGCCACATCAAGAATCAACAGTTCTTTATTAGGTTCTCACAATGAATCAGTCAGGAGATCAGTATAAATCTAGACAATTATAAGAAACCAAGCAAATACAATATTGAGTGGAATCCTCGAATCCTGACAGTTACAGAGAGACGTCATTATATTCGCACCAAAGACCAGACGTCATTCGTGGGTGCGTTCGGATACGCACGCCACATAGTGAAGTCCAAGTTGCATGTTGCATGTTGGCGGTGATGTCCAGTGGTGTTGGTGAGGTCCATGGTTAGATCTTCCATCACGTCCTTGTGCGATCACGTCGGGGTCACCAATTTGGGAGTATTTCCTTGAGGCCAGTTGGCCGAGTGATGACGGATGGGAAAAGGGTAATTACCCGCCTGGTCGGGTGTTGTGACCAGAGGACCGGAGTCCGACTGGATGAATTCGGAAGTTGTATATATGCAGATCGCCGTGCAAACTTCGATACCGCGTTTCAGGACTGTTGATTCTTGATGTGGCGCCATCTATGTGCGCTACATAAGTATTGCTGCATTTACCTAATAGAATTAAATGAAAGATGACTTGACTATCTGTTTCACGTAGGTACCTTCACATAATCTATGACTCGCGCTTACCCCTCCCCCCCGGTCTCCCAAAGGACTAATGCGGGTATTTTAAACAGATTGAGGTTTATTCTGATGTTATTGACGTTTGGAGTCTTAAGTGGGAAAGGTGACCTTCGAATAAAGCGCGTCTGTTTTTAATTACCAAGTTTTTATAAGGTTGAGTTTTAGGATAATCTTTTGTTACCAATACCAATACAATATGTGCTGGATCTAAAATTAGTTAAATTATGGTGATAATGAGTTCGAAAAATAATTATAAATTATCGTCTTTGAAACGTGCTGTTACTCTGCAAACTAAATAGCGGATCAAAACTTAGACATAATCTTATGACGGTTCGCTACCGCATACTTAGTTTATGATAAAATGTGTTCATCGTTACACAATCTCCTGCTTGTTTATGCTGCCCTGGTACAAATTATTTGCACTTTCAATTTTACGAGTTTCCTAACTACTTCCCGGGATTTGCACAAAACCCTTAAATCTACTTTTGATAGCCTGTGCATATTCATTATAAACCCATAAGTTAGCTGAGTAGCTGTCATATTTACCTAGTATTTATTAGATAGTCGTAAATCAGCTGTTTAATGTCGGTATTAAAGTCGTGATTACAATTGATAAATCAAACGTCGTGGTAAATGTTTAGGACAAACTATCGAGCTAAATAAACCCAGAATGTATGTTGATTTACATTCTTAAAGAAGCTGTACCTTTGTGACTGTATATTTGCAACTATGTTTCAAAAAGTTTTGAACAGTTTTATTTTCAAAAGAATTTGAACTGACACGGCAGCAACTAAGTGATAGATTGAAAAATCAAAACAACGTCACCGACAAATTGCACTCTCTATTTAAACTACAAATCTTTCAACATTTTCTTGATGAGGGGATCTGCGAGCTGCATTACAAACCATTTCTCTATTGCAACTTATCTTGAATGATTCTAGAAGAATTCAAAAGTAACTCTTTCTCATCACTTTCCAGCTCTACTATCAAAAGTAGCCGCTACATGCGCCGGCGGCGGTAAAACATGTAAAATATCGACTCGAGACACCGGTCTTTATTTTTAGAGGTAAATCAAGAGAGACGACAAAATGACTAAACAGATGCGACAGTCCTAACAAAGGAACGTTTTATGTAAAGATTGATAATGACCTAATTTAAACAGAAGTTGTTTGTACTGATTATAATTGTAATGATGCTTGTATTGCATTCGTATTGTAATTTTGTTCTATGGAATTACAAAACATGACTTTTGGTATAATAATCATGCCTTGAAGGACAATGGGCAAAAGTGGTCCAAGATGCTGCACTGATAAGATTTGTCGGAAATGAAAGTAAATACCTTGGCATATGATTTGGGATAAGTATTATAAAAATCCGTCCCGGATTTTTTTTTTATGGTCACTTTAACATTGTCATTTTCAACGAGACGAATTTTGATAAAACTTGTCCCGAATCATATGCAAATTTTATCAGTGAAGCGTCTTGGACCAAGTTACATACATTTTTGCCGATTATCCTTTAGTTTTATAAACTGCCTAGCCTAGTTTTTTTATAGACAGGGAAATCTATTGATAAGAAGCTGTTTTTAATGCATCTTAGAGGACAGCTAATTCTAGGCACAATTTGAAGTACCATCTTCATCTTTGACAACCACGATCGGTGTTACGAGCGGAAGTGTTATATTTCAAAGGGGCATTCTTGTTACCTGTGCACTAAAAATACGACTCTTGCGCACCGTTCGGATAGGATGCGATTAGGCACGCCCCGCTCGTCGCGTCGGCCGCTTTGATCTGCCAGGTTCTGAGGTATTCGGAGGAAACATACATTTGTACACTCTGTTATGTTATTTGATCTTTGTGACTGATTAGTTGCGTTGCGTGTTTGAGCGGTTGTCTTGCGCCAAACTCAAGAAGATTTTGCAAAACGCTCGTATAAAAAAAAAACTGTACCCTAATTACACGTTACCCCCTAATCACCAATGGGTATAATTTCTCTGTCTCACCTATTTGGCAATAACCCATCAGAATGCATAATACGCTGTGTAATAAATTAAGCTTGTGAAGACATTGTCATCAAGGACTACGACAATTCATTACCAAAGTAGAACAATCAAAGACATCTTTAGAAAAACTTGTGAAAGAAAAATCAAACGAAATAAAATTCCCAACCACTCTTGGTATTCTTTATTCACCTTAGTAACAAAGCCCATACCTTACTAAACGAAAATATTTCAGTGATTCAGAGCTTAGCGACGCGCGAAGGACATTCAGAAGGGATATACTTAGGTACCTACATGTTCGATACCTGCAGAAATAATCACAAAGGAGTGCACAAAGAAATAACTCAGCGAGTGACTCCTCAGGTTCAGCCGGTTTAGGAACTGAAAGATTTATCGGCTTAATTTATATTTCTGCACTTTTTATTTCTGTAATTCTGCAATTTCTGATAGTCCTTTTTCTTTAGTCCTAAAAGGATATCGCAGTTTTTGACACCTAGTATCCAAAACATGGCGTAAGTACCTACATTGTCACTAAAGGTTTTGTTGCATTGCTTGGAGTTTGGCTCCACCTAGATAACCTAGTTTACATCTTCTTAAAGACCTCATTATAACAATATCTGAAACTTTTTAAATTTTATTTTACCGTAATAACAATAATAAAATAATGCCATAAAGGAAAAAAAATATTCGAAGATTACAGCGTATGGTAAATTTATTGACGATGGGCTGACAATCTGTCACTATAGCGATAGACGTCTGAATCTAAAATTGCCCTTTTGTCAGAGTAGCAAAAACGCCATTTAAGAAATAAAGACGTTATTTTGTGTGTGTATGTGCGTACACTTCGTCCTTGAACATCAAATTATAACAAACCCTTCAACTAGTTCCTAGATTGCGTCGTATATGAGTGAAATGGACAGCGCACGTGGTACGGCATATTGATTCCGAATTATAAGCAAATAGCTTCTGGCAGGCAGCCAGCCAGCTGGGCTCAGGAGTATTGTTTGGGTAAATACTGGGGAAACTGTCTTAATGATTACAAATGTTAAGCGATAGAGTAATAGTCATTGAGCAGGATATAATTTACCTAGTAATCAGTTTACCTTACTCTGTAGTCAGATAGATGTCAGAGTCCAGAAGTTTAATCCTATATTTTGTACCGTCAACCAAAGAATTAGGGTAGGTACCATAGGTTAGCTACAAACAGGTGCAGTTTTTTCAGGTGTTAATTTATTTTTTTAGACATCATAAGTTTATGAACCTGCACAATCATTTTTATCAGTAAACAAACTTCATAGGTTTGGAGTAGCCCTATGATAACCTAACTCCTTGGTTGACTGTACGTTCTCTGTGGCAATCAAACTCACGACATCCACAACCAAGGTTTAACTACTAGACCACATAGGCGGCTCCTGTTTAGATAATATCAAACATAGAGCTTACGAGACAATAATCTAACCCACACCTCAGTCCTATTTCTAGGTGGTTATAAAAGTCGGACTCGTCCCACAAATCCATGAAACAAACGTGCCGTTAATCGCGACAGGTGGGGCTGTCACGGCCGGGAATAGAACCCGCGACACAATGTGTCTCGCTTCTTTTTGTACGCCGCGTTGACGCCGGTGATTTTTTTGTTGAAAAAGAAAGCTGAAAGCTGAAAACGTGCGGTCGACAGAATTGTTTGCTTTTTAGATAGTTTTTTTTTTTGCAGGCAAATGTAAATATTCTGAATTTGACATGAAATGATAAATATGTTTTCTAAAATTTACTATTAAACTTGCCATCTTTCAACATTCTTGATAGTGGTCGATACTGAAACCATGTCAGAGGCCTATAGCTGTGCTACTAGGCGGTTTGAAAACTCTGACACCAGGGTTTATCGGGTCGTTGTTCGACTCGAAAATCCACTCGCTAAGAAGAAAAAGAAGAACATTCTTTTATTCTCGGTATCGAAGATGGTTTCACCTCCAAGGCGCGCAATAATCAGACTGACGGCGGGTTTGGAATAATTATGTCATTTTAGTACTTAACGACCTATAAAATCCATACCTAAAAAATAATCACCAATCTTTGGACATATGTTATTTATATTTCCAAATAAATAAATAAAATGAAATAAAATGTTTGAAAAGAAAGGTGCGTTATTGGTAGAGATGTCGCCGCAAGAATAGGGCGTGCGTGGGCGCATTAATTGACGCCGGCGTATTTCATCGATTTAGCACAATAATCCCCAATGCGAGGTCAATGACTTATGCCCATAGAAAAATATTACTTTACCTATGATGAGAATACTTAGTAGTCTAGTAGTCTATATTATTACTTTTAGATTTAAAGATGCAGCCTTAGAGGTAGGAAGGAAAATTAATAGCTATTTATTAAAATTTTGGAAGGAAATGTCGCATAAAAATATCGAACCACAAGATAATAAGCCTTAACTTGCCTATTAGCCTTGTCTTTTCATTGTAATTTAATTAATGTAGAGCGTTTTATGAACAATCATACACGGAGTAACCTTTTAAAACTGATGTTTACGCAACATCTCCACTGTAGGTATGCTATATAGATCTTTTGATAAAAAAAAACAGGTTTTTTATTTGATTACAATTTCCACCTTTGTGTTTAATCTCCAGAAATTTACGATACAACCTTGTCAAAATAGATAAATTTTCCGCCCACCAATTCTACATTTAAAACTCTCTGAGGCATAGACAAATTAATTACTTTTTCACCCAATTTCGCGGACTGTCAAACAAAGTAACAAGTCAAAAGAGTTTGAGAACGTGGACTGAATACATTATTACCTTTACCTTTAGGACTGGCCGTTACAACATTAGGTATCTATTTCTACTACATACATTGCTGGTTTTGAATACATTTCAATTCAGTCGCTTTTTCAAGGCACACAATGGAAAGCCAACAATAGTTTATATCCGTTGGATTCGTTTAGCTTCAGGTTTATTTTTTTCACGTGTGTGTAGACGCGGGAAACCGTTCGCTCGTCTCGGGCTATTCGTTATCTGTCGTTCTATTTTCGAATTTAAATTCGTACGACCGGAAATGATTGGATAGTGAAAATGTGTTTACACGTTGTACCTATGTACCCCAGCTTAGACCATTCTTTTTCTTCTTGCTGAGAAAAATCCGATAGCAGACAGATTTACGTATACTATGATATTTTGTAGCTAGTATACGTTCTTAACCTATGAGATTTTTTTAATGTGATTAGCCAATAGCACTAAGGCCCGTATTTATAATCAGCTCTCAAGAGTGACAGCGAGTTTGAGTTTGTATCAGAAATGTCATTTCAGTACAAAACGATCTGTCAAATCCATACTTAATATTGCTCTCAATTTTGAGATCGCTTAATAAATACAACCCTTGGACGTCTTCACACTGGCTGAATTGCTAGTCTGCAAAAGTCAAAAATATAAAAGAAGAAGAAATAGAAACTGTGAGATATTTTTTGCTTTTTCAAACGTTGAAAAGGCTCAACATTCCTCAATACATACATACATAGGTACTGCGGTGTTTGTCCTCGACAATGCTCTTGGCCAGTGCGCAAGGATCGAGGCACGGACGTTACAGTACTTAACTATTCTCCTTTTACTCGTTTCTATGATGTGGATTGACAAGTCAACGAAAGGTCGGTGTCTTGTGTCAGGCTTTTTAAAAAGTCTAATTAGCACTGCACATACAAATGGTTTGATGCTTTTTTTTCTAACCTAATTAAAAATTGTAGTTTACACTTTCGTGCACCGTTTTTTTTTTGTTTGCAGTTTCTACCTCAGATTTTTACTTCGCATCTAACAAAGTAACATTTTAAAATCCATATTTTCGTCAAGAACGCAACATCTCGTCTGTCTTCCACCATGAAGGCGACATCTAAACGAGATCTGTCTGTCTGTCCATCAACCTGGTATATCTGTACGCAGGTATCCCTCTGATGTGACTCTGATGCTTATCTCATAGTTGGATGTTGAAGATGTAGAGATTTGGGGAAATAGGGTGAACAAGGAAATGGATTTGCTATAAAATATTGTTTACTTTGTTGTATTCCGTTCAATTTGTTCCTTTATTAATCAAAGTAAAATTTCTAGTATTTTTCTAATCATAGTTTTGTACTTTTTATGGCCTGATTTGTATTTTCTTGCTGACTATGTATCTTAGGCCTAAGATTTTTATCAAAAGGATAAGAAATGTTTCAAGAATGTAGAGATACAACTAGGTATTTTTTCGGTTTAAACAGTAAGTAAATATGTTAAAAAATTCAGGATACAAGATTGTTACATAAGTTTATGTTTCTTGTTTGAATTCTGAGCAAATAAATTAATATCAGTAACGGAAATAACAAGGTGCACACCTACACAGAACTACACAATATTTTTATGTTTATTACCAAAACAAATAGTTTCTTTAACAGCAGGATGTTAGCACTAAATAAATTGCCGTTTGCTAATAAAACTCCTATAAAACAATATGGCAGATAAATCAAAAAGACGCAAACAAGAAGCGTTTTGCATTTAACTGAATTTCAAAGGGAATTTATTGGTGGCTATAAACGGGGTGTTAAAACGGAACGTATACACCTCAGTAACACCTGGTCTGCATAAACCGGAACGCAGAGGTTTATACGACAAAGGTTTCAATCGTGCGGAGCGAGTAAACAGAGCTAATCGTGTTTTGAACGGCGGGTAGTTTAATTACGAGTGGCGTAGTCAGCTGTGACTGTTTTTAAAACGGGTTGTTCTAGGTTCTATTACTGTTCGTTCCCGAAAAGCAAAAGGTTCTGTTATTGACGGACGTTAAAGTTGGTGTTCCATCTGTATCAGATTTATGAAGACTAAAGTCTTGCACAGAAGCAAAATCCGTCGGGAGGACCTACAAAGTTAGATTAATGTTAGGTTACTTATGACATGCTAAAATGCTAATATTTTTTGATACCCGTTACAAATTTCAAAGAATTACTTTGTCAAATACAAACGCAGACAACAAACTGTTATCAAACTTCTATATTAAATCACGCCGTCTCATAAAGTGGAGCGTTAGTCAACTAGAAACCATCGACATTAATGGTTATTGTAATACAAATTTTTAATATTGGTAAACTAAACTTTTTACCATTCTAGTCCAGCATGGAAGTAATCAATTTCCCTGTATAAAACACCGATAAAATCGAAAGCACCACAAATTGGACCGGATTACCAAAACAAACACGGGAAACACGGCACGCCACACCTATGACGCCCGTTCGAGTCCCGGGCGGGGCTATTTTTACCGGGAATGTGGGTAACGCCAAATAGATTTATGTCGTACCTGATTTCTAATTTTGGTGGTGATTTGGTCTATTTTTGATGTCGCAGACGCAGGTGAATGTTTTTCACCAATAGCGGACAAGATACTTAGAAGTTTGATACAAATTGATTTTCATTTTCTTGGGTTACGATACGTTACCTCACTTATACACTCTCACTACCGTAGGTTGGCTGTAAGATATTTCTTTTTAGATATAATCGTTTTGTTTTCCTATTCGCATAAAGTGTCCTCTGCTTGTTCCTGTGAGCAATGAACTGATAAATTAAATTGCGTTTTATAGTGCTAATCTATTAATTTTCTTCTCCAATCTATATAAAGAAAAACCAGTACCTTACCTACTTTACAGATATTAATTGCTATATTTTTATGTAAAATAACATAAAAAGATATATTTTAAACCATTAAAAAGCAACAGTCGGGTGTATAGTAGCAAATGACCGCCCATCTAAAAGACGGCGCGAAAAGAAAATCAACATAAATCAAATTAAAATTTTCTTGTTCATTAAATGTTGCGCCGTTTCCCGAACGCGTGAAATTAATGTGCAGGTGCGACAGCGGCGTCTGCGCATGATTTAGTGCACACGATGTTTCTGCTCATTTTCATAATCTGTAGGTGAATATTTAAGTGTAGGTAGGTACTAAACTCTACACTTCTCTAGTTGGTCTAAACCATTAAATATTTAACCGTTAGAGTAAAAATATGTAAAAATGTGACTTATTTTGCTTAAGCGTAGATAAATTTTCATAGGCCCGTATTAAATAATCAGCTCTCGAGACTGATAGCGAGTTTAAGTTTGTATCAGAAATTTTAATTTCAATATAAAACGGCCTGTCAAATTAATCTTGAGATCGCTTCATAAAATACAAGCCTTTTTATTCCAACTAACCTTTATAAAGTTAAGTCTTCCATTCTTCAGAGTTAATTATTATACTTTATTTAGAAATAAATACATAGCTTTGTTAAATTTATATAGCAATAGTATTAGAGAACTAAAAACAAATTACGTGCCTGACATTTATATTAAAGCAAACCTGTTGCGAGTCATCACATCATCACATCGAAGTTGATGCAATAATGGTCATCAGTTTGCTATTCCTATTTTGTTTATGTAGAAGGTCATCAGAAATACTTTATTATAATGCGTTTTCACGATAACATCGTTCGCCGAAACTTATCATTTCCATATCCTCCTGAAATGTTGGTCGTAATCGTAAACTGGTTGCGTAAGGCAGCAAATCAAACACAAGTAGAGTCTGTTTTAGTTTCGAAACCTGCCTATATCAAAGCGTCGGAAGTCTGTCAGGTAATGTCCGTCGGTCTGTATGTGTTTTTGCACAGAACTTGTAAATATTTATGATAGAACCGGCGTCTTGTTAAGGTGTGAAGAAATAATATTTTATTTAATTATTGTATAAAATGGGTCCTGGATAGTTTAGTTTAGTTTATTTATACATAAAAATATCATTTACATGTCAATTGCTTATCATTGTTCATTACATTAGGTATAATACATTGCATAAATTTAATAATTTAAATTATATTAAAGTTATTGAATAATAACTTCGTATGTTTACATTTTTTATCTTAGTCTAAGGACGACTGGGACAGTTTGCCATTGAAAAACTCGTCAATGGTATAATAGGCTTGTTTCTGTAGCTCAACTTTCAAACGTTCAACAAATATTGTCTCACTGGGTGAGTTCTTAATTTTAGTAGGTAACTTGTTGAATGATAGCATAGCCTAATAACGATTGGAAATTTGAGACTGTTTAAATTGTTTTATTACCATCTTAATACACTTTAACTCAGTAGATCCCACGTTGTTATCTTTCACTTTACGAAAGAGCAGATTTTATATCTTTTCTGAAGCTCCGTACGAATAATTTAAAATAAAACGAACAATCATCCATTCTAATTTTATTTCTTCTCCTGTCGTTTTGATGTAAATATGGATGGATGGATGGATGGATTGTTGAACCAAGGATATGTTTCTCTTATGCGTCGAAGTGTGATCTACTGATACGTATTTAAGTAACTAGTTAAATACGAAAGTCAAACAAGAATCACATTCTCTCTATTCTTTATCGTTGTTCTGTGGCATCTGGTTTGCTCACGTGTATATGTGGAACTCATAAACTCTGTATGAAAGGTGCATTTGGCCGAAAGGTAAATTAAAACACGCGAATCCCATCCCGCTATAAACATCTGTCTGATTACATTACCGGCTGTTCTACAGTGAACGAATCAAATAATGGAATTCGTGTAATTTTTTTTCTTATTTCAACCTAATGTTTCTTAGGGAAATTCAAAGAGAGATTTACACCCTTCTGGATGCATATACTTTTTCTATTATACGTTTTATAAAGAAAGTGTCTCTACAAAGCATCAAATCTCTGCACTGACCATCTAATATTTTTGTAATAATTATTAGCAGACATGCACACTAGGCTAGCTAGGCTATTAGCTACAAATTCCAACTGGAAGTCGTAAACAGAATAAAAATGTTTTAACTAAATATTAATCATTGTATAGAAAGAGTCTATTTGGCTTCTCTAATCTAATCATATAAAATTAAGAAAATAGTTGAATCCACTGTGGAGACAGCCCACCTCGTTCACGCATCCGGTGAGAAAAGCGACGCGTGAGTGACGGGCGTGTTCTACAATCATAAGAGGTAGGTATAGGTAGATAGGTATGCGCCTGCTATGATGAGGTAATCCATTCATTTTCCGGGCCTGTCATTCAAAATCATAATGTGAATGGAATGCTTTCTAGGTTTCTGATTTAAGAAAACATATTTGAGTCTCTCTGGTTTTTAAATTTTAAGTGCTCTAAGCTTTGTGAGAGGAATTTTTATAGCAGAGTAATGCCGGACCACATGACGGTTTTTATATCCGACGATCTATATTTGATCTAAGTCGTCGAGGGGTTGGAAATTTATCGAGGAAAAGATCAACCAAGGATGGGTTGAGGTTCTTTTACACCAAGGTTCATCAGGTCGTTCTACAAGTAAAACCCTATAACCTACGTATGTTACCATACATACATACAATCACCCCTGTATCCCTGATGGGGTAGACAGAGTGTCAACGACCTAAAAAAAGCTTATACCGCCACGTCTGACAAGTTTTGAGAGTTATTTTAGATCTGTATATTGAGGCAGTGTCAGGAGTCAGCCGTTTTGGTCAGACGGCCAAACGCTGGCGCCGGTACATATTCCCATCGATGAGGTAAAGTGTATAATATGTATCGCCTACTTATACTTGTTTTCATTTATTCATAATGTTGTTAGTTTTGGACGGCGCCGCGTCTGAATAAAGAAATAGATGATGTTTATATGCAATACACGAGTCGGATTTTTACAGTGGTTCTGTATAAGTAAATCATGGGGTGGGATGGGATCTACCTCCTAGTGGTCCACCCCGGGCAACGGCAACACAGGCTAGCCTGTGAATAATTCCGGCTGAATGATCCCTACAAAGCGGTGGTAGGCTCCGCAAGGAGCCGCCTGGCTCGCGACCACCCTCTCACCGGAGTCCGGCGCCAAACAGCTTGCTGTGTTCCGTCGGTGCGTGAGAATGCCAGTGCCTTAACAGGCATCCTCTGGGTTTGCCCACTCCATCGTCGACTCTGTCACGGTCATTTCTGACCTAGGTGTCTAGTGTCAAGGGCAAACCCATTCCGAATAAAAAAAAAATGCATGCGTTAAGATGTAGATTTTAAAATAACGCAAAAAAAATAAATAATAAATAGTATGTAGACGTTCTTCTTTGTCACAGTATAGTAAAAGTTCTTTGATCAATGCCAAATATCAAAAACAAATGTATTTTTTAATTTTAAACTGCACGAGGATCTCCATAAGCCCTGACGTCCATCAGTGGCGGTGATAGATTGCGGTCTAAGTGTTTTATTTAAGTGACGACGATGTTGTTATGTCTACGGCGTGCGCGGGCGCATGTCGATGGCGCCAAGAGATGCGAAAGTGCGGATATTGGCGCAAACGTGGGTTTAGAGGCTCTCCGATGTGCCATAAACGATAATACCACAAATTAAGTATACGGCCGCGCGGCGCGATAATACCAACTGAACCTAAGGCTTTGGACAGATGCACTGCATTTCAAGTAAAAATTAAGTTTAGATATTGTTTGTATGTTTTTGGCGTGCAGTTTCATTGCACTGGGACGATGTTGTTATGGCTGCGGGCTGCGCGGGCGCAGGATGGCAGTGGCGCCAAGAGAATCGGCGCAAACGTGGGGTACGCCAGTTAGCCTTTCAACCTGTCATGGAAACTCGAAACATCGAGTTATGCACTTTTTCCTTTGATGTTGTTTATTAGAACGAGAGTATAAGAGGTGTTTACATGATTGCGAAGTGTTAATTGTACTTATTGCCCTTTTTAAAAAATTGAAGTTTATTACATTATTGTTTTTGTTATGAAATTTGGGTAGTGGGTATGTATGTATATAGGTATAGATACGGGATTGGTAAAGTTTTTCGAATAAATATCAGAGATATTATACCTAAGTAAATATTAATTTTATTAATTACATAATTACCTAAGTAAATACAATGAGACATTACGATCAAATTATTTCAAACAAATTATTAAAAGAAAAATCTTTACGAAAATTTGGCTCGACTTCAGTTTGGAAACATTCAAGTGAAGATCTCTGAAGACTCTTTTGAAATTTCTCGATGCAATAAGCATAAAGTTTATAATAACTTGTAGATACATGCAGGCATGCTGTAAAAGTCAGCTAAGAGATTCAGGGTTTCAGTATTGTAATTAAGGCGATGGGCTGACAACCTGTCACTATAGCAATATACAGATCTATCTGGAATAACCTTGTCAGAATAAATTTGTCAGACGTGGCGGAACGACCTACGTTAAGGTTGTTTACGCTCTGCCTACCTCATTAGGGATAAAGGCGTGATTATATGTATGTATGTATGTATGTATGTTTGCTAATAAAAAAATAAATCTTTAACTAGCTTATTCATGCAGCATATAGTTAGGTACTAACTTAGTATTACTAAGGCTCGTATTTATAAAGCGATCTCAAGATTGAGAGCAATATTGAGTGCGGATTTGACAGGTAACTTTGTACTGGAATGACATTTCGGATATGAACTCAAACTCGCTGTCACTCTTGAGGGCTGATTATAAATACGGGCCTAAGGATACCAATCAAGCAGAACTAATATTATGTTGCATTGAAAAACCCATTATTTCTTTGTGTACTGAATTGCCGTGAATTGAATTGAATTGAATATTAAATCGCCTATAAAAGGAGGATTTATGGTGACTGAAGTTACTTAAGGTTGGTAATAATCATGAAGTTGCATCTAATTGTAGCGGTCGTAGCGGGTCTGCTCATCAGTGAGGGTAAGTTAATAGTTAATGCATTACTTTCATATTGTTATCATCATCTACTTCTTGTCGTGTGGGTTTTGAGTCAATCGATTCGATTAATCCTGGTGTCAGAGCTTTTAAACCGCCTTTTGACATGGTTTGTGTAACGACAACCGTCAAAGACAGCGACCGGTACCGACAGCTTAACGTGCCCTACGAAGCAATGCCTGCCTGCACTGTCCTAACCAAACTGGGAAAAATCTCACAAAGTGATAAATTAACAAATGTCAACTTAATGTTTCCCCCCTTGGAATCGAACCCAGGACCTTAGGATTGAGAACCTATGGCTCAGACCACTAGACCACGGAGGCAGTATTTTTTTTTCATAACTGGTGGTTCTACTGCAGGACATAAGCTTCTTCATCTAATCGCCTTTTTTTAAAATGTGCGTCAAGTGCATCACACTACCCTTTGCATGGTCATCCACGTCATCTTTTGGGACAAGACTAGTGGCTACTCACTAGTGGGTTCACATTTGTTGGTTTTTTACTCTGGATCTATCTATGGCTTAGCATCGGCATTCAAGTAAGCATTAGTCTTCTGAATCAAAATCTATAATTTTTGTTACACATTTATTTGACTCTGAATATGCTGCATTCTTTATTTCTTTGTCACCATTTTAGTTTGGTTTAGAATTCACGCTCACATCCATGAGCTTGCGCATTAAACTCAGAGACAAAATACCCTATAGCACAAGCACTTGGCAATTCTAATACACTACATGCTCATATAAGTCTAAATGCTCAGCTCTCCGCGCCTCAACCTCAATTTCCAGCTCGTTTGATTAGTGAATGATTATTCTATAATTACTGTTAACTTTGTGTAACAATTTCAGTAAAAATAAATTTGTTATGGTTATCGTTTTATTATTCTTTTTTGTTTTCCTTGTTTCGAAAATTTTATTTTCTAGAATTTTCTATACTCACCAGAGCTCACTTTCGGCTCTTCCCCAAAATACGAGGTGTAAGTTAAGCGACAGCTTCCCGGAAAAGGGAAGCTAATGCTCCTAGATTGCTCAGTTAAGAAAAGTGTATCTGTATATTTCTGTAGTGACATGTTATTAGCCCATTGGCCTAAACTACATTAAACTCTAATTCCTTAGCTGGTTTTTACAGCATGCCCGGTAGGAGATGCAGCTGGCATATTCTATGTTTTTCTATTGCTCCCAGTGCAGCACATACATTCAGTAAAAAAAAACAATCAGTTAATTTTTTTTTTCAGGCAAAGGATGCATTCCCTGTAGCGGCCCAGAATCCCACGCCCACGACTGCCCACGACCACAACCCGGATACTTCTACGCGTGTCAATATGTTAGCTGGAGGAACAGCAATTGCTGCGAGCTGTATCGCCACCCAGTGCCCCTACCAACTCTATATCCTTGCCAGACTAATGACTACTGCCTAACTAAATTCTACTGTCCTGAAAATACTTACACCTACTCCACCTGCACCATAGTGCACGATTACCAACCTATTGGAGACTACTGCATGTGTGTTTCCAACAATCCTCAACTAGTTGGTGGTAATTCTAATGCAAATGAATTTCAACCTCTGGCTGGTCCTCAATCAGATCAGGTCCTGGTTTCTGCTGTTCCCCTGTCTAATCAAGTTCCAGACCTAGCTCGTGAATGATCAGTTTTATCGTTTGTGTATTAAAATGAGCGATCGTTATCAGTTTGTTGTTGTTTTTCTGTTGTCCTTGTTTGATTTATTTTTTTAAACTTTTACGTTGGAGGCATGTTGACTTGGTGGCTAAAAAAATTCAAAACGTTTATACCTTAAAACTCATGGCTAAAATACTGTGGATCTCATTCATCATTTAAAAACAAATGCATATTTCGATTTAATAATCAAGTTAAAAATATAGAAGTTATTGATTTGAGTAGTCAATATTTACAAGCCAGTGACGTCACAAGCCTGTATTTTAATATAAAAAATCGTTTTTGACATTTTATAAAAAGTTGCTGATTTGACTAGTAGTCAAATAGCGTATTAGGTAATTGCCAAGTGAATATTGAAGAAATAATAACAAGGCCAGAGTGTCCACAAGTATTTATGTCGTATAACATAGTATAGGTAGGTGTTACAAACGACGGTGCTGCATCACTAAGCCTCGTTGTGACTGTGCAACATAGAAAATGGAATAAGGTGTCAAAAAGTTGAATGTGGGAAAAAAATGTTTGTCCTACTACAGGATAAGATTTCCTAGTAAATGAATAAAAATCGTAAAAATGATGCACAATTTCTACTACGTAAGCAATTTATTATTTACTTAGACCCTGATAAATAATTAGCTTAAATCATAAAAATTGTGTAAAGAATAAAATGTCAAAGAATGTCCAAATATTGAAATTTAATTTATAATAATGCTGATTGACTATTGAAACAAAATAAATAAATTTATTAAATAAAATTTTAAATAGAATTAATAATTTCAACCAGCTGGCTAATATTGGGCTGTCAAATTTTTCAGAAAATGCTTTACGAATTTCAACCAGCTGGCTAATATTGGGCTGTCAATTTTTTCAGTCAATGCTTTACGACTAAACACAAGAAAAATAGTTTCTTGATTGCGCACAAGGTACCACTAGCGCCATCTATTGATAGCTTAGCTATAATATGTTTATGTTTGATTTTTGTTTTGATACGTCAACTACTGGACCGATAAGACATTTTAAGCTAGTTAACTCATATGAAAATTAAAACTTGAATCTATAATACTATTTTTTTTGGACTCAGTTGTTACAGCAGTGAGCTGATCGTCACAATTGCAAATGATGTGACTACTGGAAAAAAAATGCGAGTCGCGACAGTAGGTTAAGGTGCGGCGGGGTGGCCACCCCTAGGCCGCGAACATGTTTATGAAAGATTATAAATTAACATTTTCACACGATAAAATTTAGAAATTTGTGTAAATGAATTTAGCCACTCAGGAGTTAGTTGCTATGGCACTTGTTTTGTATGCCCTTAAACATGATGCTTTGATATCGTTATGCTTTTATAGCATTATGCTACTTCCCGTTGTGCTTAAAAATATTATGCGTAAACTGTTATGCTTTTTCATCTTATGTTAAAATATTGTTAGGCATCAAACTAATTATGCTTAAAATATTATGGAACTAAAATATGGAACCCAAATTGCAGCGAATGCAAAATCACGGTGTATAATTATTGTCCTGCCGAATATTGTTACAAACAAACTAATAAAAAAAAATTAACCATTTAATAAAATTAACCGGATCAAAAATAAATTTAAAATACGTAAGTACATGATTTTTACAAATTAAAGATTTTCAATTATTACCAACAATTTTATAATTACGAATTAGTGTTATTTTAACCATGTTATTTTTAAATTGAATCTTGTTAGGTATATAAAAGGAGTTTTTTGTTGATTACATTAACATTAAGTTGGTGTTCTTAAAATCATGAAGTTCCATCTAATTGTGGCGTTGATAGCCGTTCTGCTTATCAAAGAGGGTAAGTTAATGTTATTTTTTCTTAAAATTTCATTAACTCTATTGATTGATTTTATTTATAATTTTATTTTTGTGATACAATTAATGCTGGACTGGAAGTGATAGAAAAACATGTGCCAGCTGCATCTCCTCCCGGGCATGCTGTAAAAATCAGCTAAGGGATTCAAGGGATTCGGTATTGTAATTTTAGGCGATTTAGACCATTGATCGTTTACGCTCTGCCTACCCCATTAGGGATAAAGGCGTGAGTATAATCTATGTATGTATGTTTTTTTTTATTCCAGGCAAGACGTCATGCAGTCCTTGTGACCCAAACCTCCTCGCCCACGACTGCCCGCAACCACCACGAGGATATTTTTACGCATGTCAATACGTTCCTTTCCAACAAACAACATATTGTTGCGAGTTGTATCAGGATCCTCCTCAAAGACCCCAATATACTTGTACAGCAATTGCCCAATGTGCCTCCTCCCTCACTTGTCCTAACATTGGTAATAACCCTTACCATCCTACTTGTACCTTCATCCCTGATTACTTAGGAGACTACTGCGCATGTGTTCTCGACCATCCTCCACAACCTGTTGTTGGATGATTTTTTGGATACCAATTTAAATAAAATAAACTATGAAATTGATGACAATTCTTTTATTTCTATTGTCATCCTTGTTTTTTACACACAAAAAATTCATGATGTCATGGCGACCAAACTACCATGATCTGGACCACGTGACCAATTTTTTAAAATTCTATCATAGGTGTTTGACAAAGCCCCGCAACGAAACTTCGGGTACATACAACCGCATGCGAGACAGGGGCCAGCTCCTTTACAAGTACAAATTATTTCTATCTGAGGTTAGATTCTGACGACAGCCTTCGCGCCCATGACAGATGAGGAAATTTTTACGTGTGTCAGAATGTTCTTTTCCAACCAATGTATTGTTCAACGATCCTCCTAAACGGCCCGAATATGATTGTACAACAATTCCTGAATGCGATATCCAGTGTGATAAAAATGATCATCCTACTTGCACCATCATGCCTGACGTGTGTTCTCAACAACCCTCAAAACCAACTTCACGCCGCTGTTATTTGATGATTTTTTGGGTGCTAGTTTTATGTAAAAATAGACTATGAAATTGGTAAAGTTTCTTTTATTTCTTCGACCTTCCTTGTGTTAATAACTTCAGATTAATTACAATCTGAAGTTCAATTTTCTTTGATTTTTGACACGTACGGTGACGGAATAAGGATCCAGTGATCAAAAAGAATGGTCTTTGTATAGTGATAGTTTGTTAGCACATCACCTATTATGGAACACACATTGATACCTTCTAGTACTGAGTACTGACTTATAAGGGACAATATGACAAGGGATAGTAGCTGAAACATTTGTCTATCATTCCCAGTTCAGAATGGCATAACATAGGTATTGCAGTATCAATAAACAACATTCTACCGCAAAATCTAAACCCGCTTGAAATAAATTCGGAAATTCATAAAATAAAACTACTAGGACTAGAAAATAGAAAATTGTCGGAGGAAACGTATGGGCCGAAAGCAGGGAAATATAGCGGTATGGTGGGTTTAAACAAAAATCTAGAAGTGATGGGGGCGCGCTGCGGTACATAAACACGCTTGGTCATTTCATAAAACGTCTACACAGGGGTGGACTAAGTGATTTGGGTGAAGGGGCCCAATAAAAAAAAACACAATTTCTTACAAAAATTAAATTAAGTCATGATGAATACAAATAAAAAACTAGAAACAAATTAAATATTCAATTAATATTATGTTTGTAGAGTGATATAAATAACATTTGAAAATATCAAATTAGATTTATAATTTGAATTTAAATTGAGTTTAATGTGATTAAAAATCCACAAAAGAATGGTTTGTCAAGTCGGATTATTCGGTTATTGACAAACCATTCTTTTGTAGATTTTTATTCACATTAAACTCATTTTGAACAATTTTGAAATGAGGCATACTACGAAACTACGTAATATTGAACTCTATCACTAATCACTCATTAAAAACGGAATTTTAATGTTCTGCTATTCTTTTTGAAATAATACATTATTTGTCTTCATGAATTTGTGTTATTTTAAGTTTAGAATTACATAGGGCCCCGGGTCCCCAAAACCTGGCCAAGTATAGGTCGCCCGTGTATTTTCTATTTTGATAGGTTTCATATTTCTGGCGGCGGGGGGCGGTCGTAAACCGGCCACAGTTTGGCTTGCTGCCCTACCCGCATTTATTAACGACTAAGGTACGGCGTGTCGAGTCCGCCTTTTAATAAAAGTTAAGGGCAGCCGCCAAAATCTGAAAGGATTTTATAATGTTAGTATTTTTTTATGTGCGCTCTTGACCCTGGTTTAGAACATGGATGACAGAGAAGAAGCAGAAGATGCCGTTCATGTCACGCTTTTATAAAACTAAGGCACACTAGTTAAATCGGGAATGGACAAAATGAAATAGTAGTCCATTTGAATCTTCAGTCCGTTTAAACACCCTAGACATGATAGTCGACCAATTTGGTATGGGGAGGGGGAGGGAAAGATAGCGTGCCGAAACTGAAAGGGGTTAGTAGCCAATGAAAATAAACTCCTGATGAAATTGTTTCAGGAAATTAAAAAGAATTTTTGCTTTCCAAAGTATTTATTTTTCCCTAAAAGAATTTCCTGGCGATAGTTGTTCAGTTTCGTTACGCCTGGTATTATTATCCGAACTCTATTTTAAAGATATTTTAAACTAACAACTACGTATGTTAATAATAAATTATAGATAAAAAACTTGCGGTATTTAAAATTAACTAATACCAAAAAGAAATAATACTGTAAAGCTCTGTAAGTAAAATTGAACAAAACTGGAGTTAAAGTCCTGTATAATGAACTCGGTGTGCTGTAATCTTTACAAATTACTTTCATTCCGGAGTTAAGAACACCCAAATGGGGATTCTTAAACCGATGTTCAACTTTGACTGGGTTATTTAAAATTTATTTATTTTTATAATTTTAAATAAGAAAATTTAAATAATTGTCATTAACAGTAGGTATAATTTGTTACATACATACATAAAATCACGCCTTTATCCCTAATGGGGTAGGCAAAGCAAAAACGACCTAAACAAAGGTCGTTCCGCCACGTCTGACAAGTTTTGAGGGTTATTACAGATGATCATTGTATATTGCTATAGTGACGGGTTGTCAGCCCATCGCCTAAATTGCAATACACTGAAAACCTCGAATAGCTGGTTTTTACAGCATGCCCGGGTGAGATGCAGCTGACACATTCTAAATTTTTCTATCACTCCCAGTCCAGCATGGAAGTTAATAATTTGTTGTACTTTCGTAATGTGCTCTTTATCATGTACTAATTAAAATTTAACAAATCATAAATAAAAAGTGTACCTACTTATACTTTGATTATTAAAATGATATTTTAAAATTGTTTGTAAATAATTGAATAAAGATTTACGTCATTTTAAACTAACGACTCTCGCTGACCTGTGCTAGGAATGCTTAGTAGCAAATATACAAAAAATTATAGTAAAAAAAAATTGTTACTTGGCACTTACATCGTAATTAATCAGGGTAGCTAATTTCAATTAGTACTAATTCTTGTTTCATTTTGTTTTTTTCACGCTTATACTTAGGTGCAGAAAATTCACAAGATGATTAGAAACTTTAGGTACATAACGATTCATCATAATGAAATCTTAGAATAACTTTCATCTGGCATTTAGTATAAATATACTACATTCAATTAGTTCAACGAAATTAAATACCTAAGTAAAATTTAATTCTATAAAACTAATCGTATTAAACAAGCTAGATCAATTTACAGCACTTAAAGTAAACCCAATACCTACATTATGTTTGACCCCCACTGTGACCTCCCATAGCTAGCTGTGACCCTCTGTGACCCCCCGCGGCTCACACGACGGTCAGTATAATGACCATACCTTTTGTCTTGAATGAAGGTGCCTTATGTGTGTATGTGGACGATTTGTTTAGCGTTAGGAAGATAAAAAGGGTGCACTTTTGTTGTGGTTGGATTAATTGATTAGTGATTAACTTTGCCTCTTGTCTTGAACTATCATGGTGTATGACTTTGTTTTTTCTATATTTTTAGAACTCTATTAGGTTAAAAAAACATAGTACCTACTTATATCACGTAACATTCCTTATTTTGAAAGAAGAGCATCACCACTAAATTTTAAAGCCAATTTTGTTTACGTTTTACAAAGTTATGAGTAATACAGACAGAGCATTGAATTTACAATTATGTTTTGATTTTTTTTAACACTTCACATAAAACTTATTGTGCCTGCAAACCTATTTATAAATATTAAAACTAGAAAAATCTTGCTTCAAGTACGTGAAAAGAAAAGTCAAAACACGAAATAATATTTGGTACTAGGTACAATTTCAATAAATAACGGCCAGTTACACAAAAACCTTGATTGCTAACTCTTGATACTGCGTCCCCGTTTTGTTTCCTGTGAATTATTCAACCGAGTTAAGAACACAAACGTCTGCTACCTTCAGGGGGCAAGGAGGAGGGGGGAGGGGATGGTTAGCATTTTAATTGAATGTTTGTACTTCAGAAACGGTTAGCGAAAATCGAGGGCAAGTTGCACCAGATTTTGCTTCGTATTGAAAAATATAAAGTTTCTGAGTGTGTATTGTATATTTTGAACTATTTTATTGAAAATTGAATGGTTCTTAGGATAGGACATAAAAGTATCTACTGTGATAAAAAAAAAAACTTTAATAAACATTATACGTTTCTTTAGACACAATATTAAACAAGAAAGGTGTAAATAAATGCTTGCAAACGTGGCAGCGATTTAGCAAAATCTGTAAAATCACAATAAAAAATAAGAAGCCATTTCTTCCAAAAATTGGTAGTGAACTTTTTTCTATAGGGTGTGCCTTTTTCCTGTTTTCTAAGGTATATCTAACAAGTAAAAGTATAAATGTCCATGTTTTTTTTACCATTACCAAGAAAAATATCCTAACTTCTGCACGTGTACAATATTCGTGCCACCGGTCCTAGCGACATTTTAACTGCTTCTAAACAGAAAGAACGAGATAAGAATTGAACTAAAGGAATCTTGCGGTGGGCCAATAGCTCACGGTGCGACAACTTAAATTTATGGAGAGGCATTTGGGAGCTGCTTAAGCCCTTCTTAGAGTAAATTTACACCGGAAAGCGACGCATGGCTTTATTTTCTTTCAAGGCAATATTCTGAAAGATAATTTAACCGGAGTTCAGTTTTAAATGCTTTTAACCTGTCCTGCAAACTATTCATAAAAAGAACACTAAAATAGTTTTACAGTCCATTAAAAGTTTTATTAAAAAGGTGAACATGAAACAGTTTAGACTCTTCAGAAGTTTACATCTACACATAAATATCGCCGTGTCATGTGTCAAACTACATTCCATTCGCATTAGGAATCCGTCGTTAAAAAAAAACATTCAGGTGACTTTGCTTTGACAGTTTAATTTATATATCAGAGCAGGGCTGCTGAATTCGTCGATAGAGGATTGGCTATGAAAATAGGAAGTACCTATATCGATATTGATAGATACATGGATAAGAAATTATCAAAAGCTTAAGTAGTGGCTGATGCTATTAGATGATAATACAAAAAAAAAAACAGCGTTGCGATAAGCTGAACGGTTTATTGCAAAATTATGCTGAGCCAAAGCAAAAAATTTATGTTATAGTAAGCAGCAAAAAATGTAAAAAGACAATTACGTGATTATTCTTAAATTAAAAGCTGTTATAATAATGTTACAAAATGACATCCAACTTGACTTATCGATACTGTAATTATAGAATAAATAAAACATTATTAAAACATGTACCTACTGACTATTTTATTTATGCTGTCCCAATAATGATAGTCGTTATCACTGTCGATAGTTTTACAATTTACTATCAATCGACAACACTATCTTAGACATGTCTTTAACTATTGCAAACATCCGTTTTACATCCCAAAATATTTTATAGCGTTTATCACAAGTTTGTACCTACCTAAAGTCTAAATTCGGTAAATACTTACGCTTCTCAGATATCCATTATTAAATCTATGTTGTTTACGTGTATGCGAAAGAAAATAAATATTAAATTGAATAATTTCTTGTGAAAACAAAGTGACGCGTGAAAATTACAGGAAAATAAATTTATCGTGACAAGGCGTTGCAGCAATGTTACGGATAGGTGAAATCATTTGATGTCTTATATTAATGTGACCATTTCGAAGTTTGTGATAGAATGATGAAAATTCTTATTTTGTAATAGTAGGTATACATTTTTACTTCAAAATAATATATTAATGTATTTCTATAACTGCTGGTGTACACTAATAAAATGTTATTTTGTATCGTCTTTTTATCGAATAAACAGCATTGTTGTGTGCTATCATAATTGACACAACTCTTAACGATAAGATAAACTGGCGTTAATCTGTCTTATCTTATCAAACAGCACTGCAGTTTATCAATTTAGCCGAGCGTTTTTTTTTCCGTATTAGCTTTCTCATAAATAAAATTATTACTTTAGTATAGTCGGAGTGAGTATCGTGATTGCCTGTATCAACTGCTTTTATAATATAGTGAAAAATGGCACCTCGAAATGAAAAGTCTTCAGACTGGCAAGTGGGCTGTCCAGAAATAAGGCAGCGATTAGAGCACTTGCATCGTTCACAAGAATGGACTGATTGCTCGTTCCAGATTGCAACTATCACTTGTGCAGAGAAGGCTCGGACTACTGGAGAAACTGATGCAAGTATTAGTTTGTGCGCGTTCAGAGCGCACAGACTAATACTTGCAATGACTTCTCCAGTGTTTGCTGCCATGTTCTACGGCAACGTTGGAGACAAAGAAATTCCCGTTATTATTGAAGACATCGACCACCTTACATTTTCTGCCCTACTAAGGTACATATATACAGACGAGGCTGATATTTCTGATACAGAAGCTGCAATAAGCCTGTACAAAGCTGCCAATAAATATATTCTAGTTCACCTTAAGAAGAAGTGTCTAGATTTTCTTTTCGAAGCTTTAAAAGATGCAAATAACGTGTGCCAAATTTATGAATTTAGTATCTCCTTTGGCGAAGAATTGCTTGAAGAAAACTGTATAGAAATATTTAGTACTGAGACTGAACTTGTCCTGAATAGCCCCAATTTTCGGTTCGCTGACACTAATACTGTAAAGAAAATAGTTTCTTTGAATACCTTAGATATAGAAAGTGAGATGAACCTCTTTAATAGTGTGTTGGATTATGCTAATAACTTTACCAAACCTGATGATAGCCAAAATCTTGAATCACAGCTTATTAAGGTTAAAACTCAACTAGGAGAATGTGATAAGCAAACGTGGATTGAATCAGGTGATAACGATGCAAGAGTGTCAGAAATTAAAACTTCACAGTCAAATACAAAGAAATCGGAAGATGCAAGAAGAATTCTAAAAGGTATTATAGAAGAGATCCGTTTTTTAACTATGACTCCAGCTGACCTAGTAAAAATAAGTGAAAGTACCACAGTATTGTCTGGAGACGAGATGACTGCTTTATTTGCTAACGTTATTTCTCCCAGTAGTAGCTTGCCAATGCCAACCGGCTTTTCGTGTGTAAGAAAATCAAGAAACAGGATCGTAGCGACAATATTTGGTCACATATTTCATAATATCACAAGTATGCCCATTGATCAAACTATATACTCACCTAGCTTTAATTTAGATAATTTTATGTGGTATATTGGAGTAATACGGTGCTTAAGCGGCTCTCGACTAGATATTTACTTAAAATGTGATGTAAATAGCTTGCCCACAGTATCTCAGGAATGGTATTGTATGAATAAATTTGAGCTGAACCTGCTATCTGATAATCCTGATACTAAAACAATACTACTTTCAAATAATATTTTAATATCCCACAGAAATAAAGGTAATTTATATTATTCCGGCTCTATTCAATGGAGTGAGCTGATCGATCCAAATAATAAATACATCAAAGATGACGCCATAACCGTGGAAGTGTGTTTAGAGGCAGAACCTGTAGAGTATCTAATTAAATTGAAGTAATTTGGTATAAAGATATGCATTTCATATCCATAAACAAACACTCAATAGTATTTGTTAAGTAATTGTATTTATGAAATAGGCTTGTTCCCTGGGTGGCTAAAATTTCAAAACGTTTATAATTAAAACTGATGGCTAAAATATTGTTGGTCTCATTCATCATTTTCAACGAAATGCTCATTTAGATTTAATAATCGAGTTTAAAATATAGAAGTTGTTGATTTGAGTAGTCTATTATTTACGAGGAGTCCAAGAGGAGTCAACGAGGAGTGACGTCATACCTTGCGGTTTTCATACAAATAAGCGTTTTTGGCATTTCATAAAAAGATGCTGATTTGACAAGTAGGAAACAAGCGGATTATTAATTAGTAAGTAAAGTAATTCATTTAACTCCTGTCCAAAAATTGTCTACTCAAACTCACCTCATTCCTAAACGCAACTATTTAAACTCCTCTCGCAAACCAATCACTTCCTCAATAAATCAAGGCGTCCCGAAATCCCGGCGAATCTCCAAAAATCCCGACACTCGTTTATTAAGATCCCGTCTGAAATATTCATTAATTGATTCCACCCTCGGATACCCCTCATTACTGGGGGTTGATTAAGAGCAACCTGGATGTACGTGGGAGACATTCGCGGGGGCTTTTACAAGCTACGACGATCGCCATCTTTATTTTTGTAAAATATATTTATGTAGTTTATGACCCTTCAGCCACTTTTGTAACTATATAGTTCGTAACCAGCTACGAAAAAGGAATATTTTACACTGTTTTGTAACCAAGTAGGTACTAATAAACACTTCAGTCCATTTCTGGAAATGGCTAGATGTTTTTTTTTCCTTTAAGACATTAAGTTTAGAAACTATGACAATCAGAGTTTCTTCGGGTCATTCCTTGACTAAAGCATACACACAGGGAGTAAAAAAATTACTGACCAAATTTTTTTTTCAAGGCTCAATATTTTTTTCTTGACCTAAGTTCCTTGGGGAAAGTTGTTCAGTTTCATTGGTAGGATGACACTCTCAAGTTTCTGCAGCTATTTTTTTACTCCAGGTATAATAGAAAAAGTATGAGACAAGAATAAGGTACATTTTGTGGAGGCTTAATCTATGTCTACGATAATGCTACGCGTTGCTACGCCGTAGCGGAGGTCTACAATGTCTACAGCGCAACGATCTCAAGTATATACTGGTACAGCTTATTGCTGGTATAATCTCACCTACTCTTTTTTATATTATTAAAAATATGCACACGGCTGTATGCCTTTCAAATACCCGTCATTGTAGATATCACATAGCGTTTATCAAAGGACTGTAATTATTATTGGTAATGACCTGATATAAAGAATCACTACTCAATACTCAAATGTTTATTGCATTCATTCATATTGTACAACTATTAAGACTATCACTAAAAATGGGCCGGTAAAGAAGTACCGTGCCGTGTAAAGGGCTCACTACTTACTGTAGGAAAGACAACGGCAGACATCGTATGGCGTGTACGGAAGGGCTGATTCTGAGCACCGCTAATGGGGTGATGTCATTCGCTGCTTCTATCAGAGTATGGAATAGGTCATGTCATGGAGTAGGTACTCTAATCAACATAAGTGATTGACTTATTTTTTTCTACATTTAAAAGTACTGCATTCCTTTAAACCACAAGTTCTACTGATGTTACTAAACAACTTTCCGAAAGCACAAGAATTTTACCTCGGTAGAAATGATTGTCTTTTCTAAAAAAATATGCTCTAAGTATCTATTTGCAATTTTGTATGAAGAAGACAAAATTTTATTTAAAGTTACTAAAAATTTTGTGCTTTGCGAATGTTGTTGGGTTATAATAGTAGAACATGTGGTTTAATTTAAACTCATACAGAACTTCCATGCTGGACTGGGAGTAATAGAAAAACATAGAATGTGCCAGCTGCATCTCCTCCCGGGCATGTAAAAACCAGCTAAGGGAATCAAGGGTTTCAGTGAATTACAATTTTGGCGATGGGCTGACAACCTATCACTATAGTAATATACATAATCATCATATGTATTAACCTTAGGTTAGGGTCCTCAAAACTTGTCAGACGTGGCGGAACGACCTATGTTTAGGTCGTTTTTGCTCTGCCTACCCCATTAGGCATAAAGGCGTGATTTTATGTATGTATGTATGTAAGAATTGATGCAGCAAAGCGCTCCTAGTATTATGCCAGTATTTTTTACTAAACATAGGTCGTTTAGGTCGTTTTTGCTCTGCCTACCCCATTAGGGATAAAGTCGTGATTTTATGTATGTATGTATGCATACATAAATAGACCGGCTGAATGTCGCCATATTTATTTTTATTACGATATTTCTAGTGATACTTACAAGATTAAGATAATATCTTAAGATTTATATTATATCGATTAAGATAATAATTATCAAAATCGGCTTACTTAGGTATCTGGAGCACCACAAATTAGCAATGCTGATAAACGCATTACATTTTTTTTTATATCAGTCACCACCGTTTGTTAAGTAAAGCCAATATCATGCGTATATATTTTTTTAATATCATGCGTATGAAAAACAAGATACAGTGGCCTGGGAGAAATGTGGTGGCGCGAGTGGCGTCTTACGACTAAGAAGAAGAAGTATAAGGCTCGTGTTTATAAAGCGATTTCAAGATTGAGAGCAACATTAAGTATAGATTTGACAGCCAGTTTTCTACTGAAACGACATTTCTGATACGAATTCAATGTAGCTGTCACTCTTGAGAGCTGAGTATGAATACGAGCCTACAAAACTACACTTATATTGCGTAAAATAACAACGCCACACATTTAAACTCATTCCCTAGTGTATCATATGATCATGATATATATCCAACATTTTTCCATGCACTAACGACTCCATTCCACCACAAACTTACCTAGGAATAATAATTAGAGGTAAACAAAGTTCCTTTGTAAGATTTTCGCTCCATCGCGGTTTCGTACGGGGATAACAATAACAAAATAACATTGTAACGTGCTCATAAGATAGGTGGCAGCACATTTACCTATATGTATGTGAACTGAAACAAGCCTTGTTTATGTAGCTGTGTTATTCTGCATAATTATGTCAGGATCACGTGGATTTCTGCTAAGGTATAGAGTTTTTGTTTCATACACAATTTTAATTTCGTAGGAAGTGAATATTACGTACCAGATGTGGTATCAAATTAGGACAATCTTAATTCTTTGGTTTTGTCATTGTTATAATTAAATTAAGAACTAACCTTTAATGACGTGGTTTTTCACCACGGCCTAAGTACTGAGTTTTAACGTCAGAATAACATTAATGTTGCAGCATTAAAAAGTAGCCCGTACTGTTACTACTTCTGCGGAACGTAACACACCATGACAACACATTTAATAATTAGTGACTGGAGAAGTTTTTATTTCCTTTATAGCAGGCTATTTGAGAAGTGTGAGAAGGTCCGTAAATTTTCTGTCTCAGTAGAGCTTCCTATCCTCTACTGCAACATATTATTATCGTGATTTTAAAAATGGCTTCACAACTCGAATTTGAGTCGTATTTTGCTAATGACGACGTATTTGTATATAAATATAACGATGGGAGATTCTATATTGAAAAAACGTGAGTCTAGATATCTTTCTCCTTCGAGAGAAAGATACAAACTCCCTACTGCAACATAACTAGCGGAATGTACCTGACAGCTGTCAGTGCCATGACGTCATCGGCACAGATAATCAATGAGTGTTGCTAATTAGTCGCAATCGCAAGTTGCGGGGAGAGCCCACCTCTCCATCCATCTATGCTAATGCCCGTATAATTAATATAGATGGCGTGCTTGTGAAGGGAAGGTGTTTTCCCGTGACAGATTTGTAGGAGAAACTGAGACTGGTACTGATTTGTATGTGCACTTAATCACTAAATCTTGACTATTTTATTCTCTTGTCCTTTTCGATCCTGAGAGAACAAAAAGGGACGGCAACAATTTTGGTTAAGATTTTGTTACGTCATGCTCTCCACTAATCGATAGTACTGTAATAATCCAGAAAAGAAGTTACCTTTTGCTAAAAATGGAGGACGACTCCTACAATAGACTAACATTTTGCTCTATGGATAGGATTACGACCAATTGAGGTAGCAGGTCATTATAAATTAATGCATTTAATATCTTAAGCTAAAATTTGAGTAATGTCTATGTCTGATGGAATAGTAGCTAAATATAGGTTTTAATCTCAGACAGACTGTAGAAATGAATGCTTCCTACTACATACATACATAGTTACATACAATCACGCCTCTATCCCTAATGGGGAATACAGAGCGTCAACGACCTAAACAAAAATCATTCCGCCACGTCTGACAAGTATTGAAGTATATTGCTAATAGTGACAGACAGATTGTTAGTCTATCGCCTGAATTGCAATACTCTGAAACCCTCGAATCCCTTAGCTAGTCTTCACAGCATACCCGGGAGGAGATGCAGGACACATTTTACGTTTTTCTATCACTCCCATTCCAGCTTGGAAGATGTTTTCTACTCCTTGCACAAAAAAGTTAAATTCTAAAAGATGATTAAGTCCATTGCGAAAATATTTTCAAGGGAATAACGTCGGTCCTGGAATTTAAAATTGCAAATGATATCATAACTATTTTCAGACCGAATGATATATTTCGACAAGACCATTAATCCACGTTGGATTGGCAAAAATCTAGGTTACCTTGATCTGTACACGACTTTGAAGAAAAAAAACGGGCGTGTAGCTAATTAGGCCGAATTACATCAAACGGCAGACAGAGAGTTAAAATGTAGATCATAGCGTCTACGAAGATGAAGATAATCAAGTGAATAAGGATATAAAAAGACGCAATTTTTCGCATTTGAGTGGTTTGAAGGTAAATAAGTATTGCTTTAGAAAGAAATCTGTAAAACTTTCTTTAAAATAATGTGTAGGGTGGTTTGAAGATAAAGTAGGTTTTCTATTTAATATTTTACTTTATTATTACCCTGCAAATACCTATTCATAAAGGAAGCGCTCAGTAGCCTGGCACGCATATAAATTATTAATAGGTACTCCTATCTAATTAGTTCTAACTATTAAATTTTGGTTGAGTCTAACAATTTTTCACATCATTAGAAACAAACGGCATCTAAGAATTAATGGCAATTATTACAAGCATTCCTTCAAATTATTGTTTTCCGAGATACCTATGACCCCTCTTCTAATGTTTATTTACAAACTCCGACGTTACAGTTATAATGATAAACGTGCATATAAATCTAGAAAACACGTTAATAAACCATTCTCCAAGGAGGATAATAAACTGAGTCTGTTTTACGTGCAAATGTGTAGCTCGGAACTGCGCCAATGTTTTGTAAAGCACATCGCCGTGGGAATATCATTAAAATGTATTTTGACGATAGTGGCGCCTCCGGTGGCGAGTAGCGGAAGCTTCTTCGGGTTCGTATCTGAGAGTTTGGTAAAAGGTATTTTTGTACAGTGTTGATTCAAAGTTTTGTTATGAAACTAATAAGCATTTATAGACATGGCTGTATTGTATTGAATAAACACATCTAATAACATTAATTCGGAAACATTCATATATTTTTTTGGCTATGTTATTCCGCGCTGTTTATGATCGTGGAAATAATTTATTGAATAAAATTTATGTAAACAACGGAGTTGTTAAAAATATTTTAAGAAGTTTCATTCAACATTCTTTCTATCCCTTTAATGATCACCGGTTGAAAACTAAACTTGATTCCAGTCGATCGCCCTTCACCCCTCACTTCACCCCAATTTCGGGGTAAGTAGAGAAGGGGAGGGGGAAACTATTGTTCAGCACAGTTTTAATTTTGGGCCACCTTCACCGTGCGCTGTTTTATTTTGAGATCTGCAAATATAAAGTTTTAGGGGTTGCTTGTCCGATGTTTGAATTTATCAAATCCCTTGGGTTTCGGCCACTTTCGGCATAGTGTGATTGACATCACCAAAAAATTATCATAGTGAAATGAAGTTCCTATCTTGATAAAATGAATATAAAAGAGTATAAAGTACGTCTGCAGTGTTACTAAAAATAAGAATTTTATACTTTTTTAGAGATAGGTCAAAATAGTTTTTCTTTTTCCTTTTATTTTCTGCTCCTTATTTTTTATTACTATTTAAATCAAACTATCATTTTGAAAAGAAAAAAATCATGATTGATTAAAATCATACTTCTACGGAACCAAATCTTTAAATCTCGCCCACCCATACCACTATAACATAACTTTATTTTTAATTTAGAAGTTCGTAAATAAAATGTTTTTGAATGAGAGCCGCGGGCGTAACGGTCATCCGAACATTATGAGATTTTTTATATTTATTTTATTCTTTATTTGGTTTACTCGCCCCAGGGGATTATAAAGCCATAAAGGTGAAATGAACATGAAAAAAAAATGTACCGCAATAAAATACGATTGCTTCGAATGTGCAATAATAATAATTGCTTTGGTTTATTGTCTGTGGCTTTGCAGTAGGTTTTTTGTATTAGTAACTTATTTGAGGAAAATACGTCAATGGAACATACACGGAGCACCTTGTTTGTCCACTTGTTTGAAATACATAGTTTAAATATTCGAAGACCTTACGTCGCAGAATGTCCATTTCGAAAAATGTCCCTGTCGGATAGATTTAGTTAGGGACATTATAATAGCTTTAAAATATTGTTTGAACTAGTGTGATAAGAATACAGTAAAGATTCATGAGTCTATTTTTAAAGAATCATGACCAAATCCAAATCAGTCAGTTCATCGAAATTTTTGGGCTATCCCTGCATTAAATATTATACTTAAATAATAAAATAGAATAATATAAAAATACATATCTTACCTAGATTTTCCTATATTATTTTTACTAACCGAGTCCAAAAACTGCAGTACGTGATCCAAATACCTCCTCAGGCCAGAACTTTAACAAAAGGTGAAATGCTACACATTTTGACAGATGCCTCTGGGCAGACAGAGTATAGCACACCTAGAGGGTGTCAAATATTTGCTAATGGTGTATAAGGGGTGCATAATTACAAACCCCTGGCCACATGCTCCGACATAAATGAGATTTCGGAGTACTTATTGATGAAAGAGCATTTAAAAGGTAGGATTAATGTACTCACATCTGTTGGAGATATTTACCATTCGTTTGTTTTACTCGATCGATATTTTTTTAATTTTTATGTTGTTGTAAGTCTAACCTTAAATAGTACACTAATTTAAATTTATTCGTAAATATAGTTTAATCTCTTCAAAAATATTAATTATAGCAATTTAAAATATGGATGACTTCTGGCTATTTTAAATGATCCTAAAGATTTCTTCATAGTAAGTAAGCATATTATTGTTCTAAATCAATTCACTTTACAATATAATAAGGTACTAATATTTTCTGGATCATTGGCTCTTTAACCTTTACTTGTAGTATATGTATTTGTTTCAATATATACCACAGTTTAATACTGTGCGTTTAAAATTAGATTTGCATAAAGATAAAGTACATAGATTATAACATAAAATATACAAGATGTCATGAAATAGTTTCGATTCAATTCAGATCTTAAAAGTCTTAAAACTCATGTTGACTAACGAAAATCGTAATAGGCACTAATCATCATCAGCTACAACAGTCCACTGCTGGACATAGGCCTCCCCAAAATTGGGGTTATATGCCATACTCACGATGCTTGGCAGGCGGGTTGGTGAGCGAGCGCAGTAGAAGTTTTCCATTCACAGGGAACGCTGCTACCCATTCCCTGGATTTATCCCTTAGTCGCCTTTTACGACACCCACAGGAAGTTATGGGGTGATGCTATTCTAACTCAGCACCACACGGGTAGGGTTTGAGGCACTAATAATAGTAATTTATTTTATGTTATGAAATCAGATTTTATTTTAATTCAAACACCTTTAAAACCCTAAGTCGTACAAACCTTGAAAAAAATTATAAGATTTTAAATTTGGCCATACTCTGATTAGTATATTTTAATTCATATTCAATATTACATACGTAAGCAGACTGCATTAAAAGTTTTTTTTACATCAATACCTTGAATTCGTTAAATAAGATTTACTTCCATGCTGGACTGAGAGCGATATATAACGTGTAACAGAAAGGGTATATGCATCGAGAAATGTGTGAATCTACCCATGAAACTGAGCAACTTTCCCTAAGGAACATAGGTCGAAATACGAAAAAAAAAAATAACTTCCCATACTAAATACGCTATCAGCTGATGCATTTAGTATGAAAGGTCACGATTTTTCTTGCGTTTTTCGACCTATGTTCCTTAGGGAAAGTTGTTCAGTTTCATGGGTAGATTCACACATTTCTCGTAAATATACCCTTTCTGTTACACCCTGTATAGGAATACATGTGCCAGCCGCATCTGCTCCCGGGCATGATGCTGTTAGAAACCAGCTAAGAGATTTGAGGGTTTCAATATGGCCTAATGTAGGCGATGGGCAAATAAAAATAACCTGTCACTACAGCAAATATACAGATTTATCAAACAACCCTTAAATCTTGTCAGATATGGCGGAACGACCTTTGTTTTTTTGGGCCGTTGACGCTCTGGCCACACCATTAGGGATACAGGCGTAATAGTATGTATGTAATGACTTAGATTGTTTGTTATGAATACCGAATACCTATATTTAATATCAAATAGGCCAAGAGGTTATTCTATGTGAATTTTATACCTATCGACCTTTGACATCAAATATTAACATTGTTGTACGGTTCATTTTCGACATATATTTTCAGAATTCATATTAAAATCCTAGCAAAACTTTGAATTTTCTTTAGTTGAACTCACCTAGACGAATAGTTAACTCATACTCTTAGAATGACTAATTTTATTTGCATTACGTTATTTTTGTTTAATTTAATTTTGATTTCTGCTCAAATTGATGACGAAATACAGACAGCAAGTAAGTATCTCCAATTTGTTATTTTGATGCCTGTATATCACTGCAATTAACATATTATGTGGCATAAATTATTATAAATTCACAGGTCTCGCTCTTGATGGACAAATTGACCAATTAGCACCAATACAGCCGGTTTATGGTCAAAATGAACAACATCAACAGACAAATTATGGTTCAGATCAACCAGCTTACCCGAGTCATGGCCAATATGGACAATTTCCACCCGGTTACCCGAATCAAGGTCAATATGGACAATTTCCACCCGGTTACCCGAATCAAGGTCAATATGGACAATTTCCACCCCGTTACCCGAATCAAGGTCAATATGGTCAATTTCCACCCCGTTACCCGAATCAAGGTCAATATGGACAATTTCCACCCGTTTACCAGAATCAAGGTCAATATGGACAATTTCCACCCAGTTACCCGAGTCAAGGTCAATATGGACAATTTCCACCCGGCTACCCGAATTATGGTCAATATGAGCAATATTGGCAATATGGTCAATGCCAAAACAGACTACCAAATACACCAAATTATGGGCAATGTGATTATAACCAATATCCACCACGACAGAGTTATAGACAAGAAGAGCAATATACTCCCTGCTTGACGTGCAATTGTGATGAAAACTACTTCAAGGTCTGCAAGAGGTCCAACAATCATTGCAGGTAACAATAAATAGCATTAAAAAAACTAAAGGTTAAACAAGCAATAACCCGACGCCTCCCACAAAAAGCCAAGACACATAAACGCACATAAAATTGCTTATCTGCCGAAGGGCTGCCTTTTTTAACTAAAACTTAAATTATTTTAGTTTGGTCCTTCCACATTCTAAAATTTGATTATAATAGAGACAGGAATAACAAAAGCTTGGATTATATCCTGTCGTTACTCGCCATAAATAAAATGACATGCTCTAGCAGTGTCGTCTTATTTTGTGCGTTATACGTCACTTTGACAGAATTATAATTAGTTGTATTTCTGTCTCTATTTTATTCAAATTAGAGTTCTTACTAAAATTTGAATAAAATAGATACAGAACCAAGCTAAAATAAGTTAAGTTGTGTCGGCAACAAAATCGGCAGCAATATCCTATATTTTTATGTATTCATCTGCCGCAAGTATACACTTTAATTCTGAATAATTACGATTTAGTATCGGGGCGAATCTGAAAACCATTTTTTACTCGTAATTAAAATAAGTGTTATTTTGTTATTTTGTCTATATTATATTCTTTTATAGTAATCTTTTAATTTATATAATGATTTTTATAGTAAGAACAAACAATCCAACCAGTGTCATATACCACATTTGGCTATGATATAACTATGCCAAATCTAAATGCCTTTATTTAATTTTTGCAGATGCTACCGAAGAGACGTCTACCATTCGGATGCATATGGATATGGCAGATATATTTCTGATGATTATGTCAATCGGTGGATGATTGACGAATCTGATTTAAATCCTTATGGCCAAATTTGGGGTTAATAATTGTATGGATTGAAAGAAAACGAATTATTGATAAATAGGCGATAGGATTCTAGAGTGAAATGTTCAATTAAAAAGTTTTCTGCTCATTTCAAGATTTTGCCACAGCAAAATAGTATGAATAAAATAAATTAAGATTACCATTTTTATTTTATTGTCTTTTTTAATATAAAAAGTAAATATTTGGGGATGATTCCCACGGGTTTTTGAGATTAATGATCCCACACTTTTTTATCCAAACAGATATTAGGTATAGGACCGGTAGGATATATTGCAGGCTGAATCACCTGATTGCCTGTAGGAAACCTGATTCCGTGCTTTGGAGGACACGTTTATATAAAAACGGCTTCAAGAACGGACTGCATTTCATGTTTATAATACGTCTATTGAAAAATACACAGGAAAATATAGTCATAATAACAATACAATAATCCACTTGAAAAGGTTCAGTCAAAAAGCCCGACCCGAATGGTTCCCGATGCAAATGTGCCCATAACATAACACTGGCCGCGTTTCCGCGCTGTATCGCCAGTGACATAATTATGCGCTGCACCAGGAGCCACTCGGCGCGGGGATCTGCACCAAGGTTCCTCAGGCGCCGCCTGAATCTGCCTCACAAACTCCCTTGCCTCCACACACCAGGGGCCCTTTACTTCCACTGCAAAGGGCACAAATGTCGTTAACTTTATTCAATTGGTAATTTACCATTTTAAACTTAAAATCTCGTAGTTAGATACATAATAATTATGCACTTTTTGTCTTATGAATTTGGTGTATGTTTCACAGTTTAAATTGCACAATATTTGTTGAATTGAGCATATAGTTTTTACAAATCAATTTAACTACCATGAAATGTATTTTTATGCGTCAATGAGATAATCTTTGTTTTTGTACATGGTGCATTTTAACTTCGATTTTTTAGGTTTTGTTAGATTTGTTTTAGATAGTCTATAGAAACGTATAATGGTAATGATACCTATATTACACTTACTAATTTGTTTAAATTTACCAATTTTTAATAATAAATTTATACAGACATAAATCACGCTTTTATCCCTAATGGGATAGGCAGAGCGTCATCGACCAAAACAAAGGTCGTTCCGCCACGTCTGACTAAATTTATAATACATTTATATAAAAATATCCGCAAAGGCACAATAAATGTTAATACATCTTATATTGATTAACATATCAAGCTGTTTTCTATGTTTAGAAATATCAGTAAAGTCTTTAAATATGGTAATAAATATAACCTATTAGCTGTTACAAAATACACCATATAAATCTATTAGACACGGATTTAGTCGTGGTTTGATCTTTGATATTTTAACACCTTTGGCCTGAAGAAATGATAGCATTTCTAAGATTATTTACATTGGCCGCCACTATGTTTGCAAATAATATTTTTGCCTTCATACCACAATGGGCGAATCAATTGGGCTTAGTACCACAGATATATCAAGTTTATCCAACCATGATATATCCAACAGTGCTATATCCAACAGTGCTATATCCACAGAAATATTCACCAGCTACATATCCGACAAATCCAACAGAAACATACACTACCCCATTTAATGTTGATGGTAAGAAGATAGTGTTTACTTAAACTAAGAAAAAAAAACTACAAAAATCTCCCCATGGGAGATAAAGGTAAAAGATTTATAATGTAACAAAATCAATAATCATTTTAATCACTTTATTGTTTGAGTAAAAAAAGACAGGTTATTGTTATGTATTTTGATTTAAATGTATTTTAGGAACAGTAGGTTATTTAGTGCAGAAACCACATGTTCTTTTTTATCTGTTATTTAGTCATGAAACTGCAATCCTTTATCTATGACACTTTTTTTTCCAGATTTACCCTTTGAATTGGAAGTAGGCAGTGAGATAAGGCCCTTTAAGGTCTGCCCCACCTGCCTTTGCCCAGCTGGTTTCTTCAGGATCTGCAAACCTGACTCCTGCAGATGTTTTGCTAAAGGAGATTTTGTGATAGAACCATCAAATAATACAGGCCGCTGATCACATAACAGAAAGTGATAATTATTATATCTGTCAAATCTGATACGGACATTCGTGCTTCCAATAAGAACATAATTTGTTATACACTTTTTTTAATTCCAAATATAAATTAATCAAATGACATGCAGTGTTGTCCTAATTTAAAATAAGTGATATCAATTTTTAAAAATCATGTCGTTCTTGAAATTTTTGGAATATTTTTGTTTTTGTTGTACGTAACTAATATTATTCACTCACTCAAAATACTCGTACTTGGGTATGGGTAACGGTTGGCGTCATTATTTAGACGCATTAGTAAATTATACATACTAAAAGTACAATTTTATACCTATCTCAATGTTACCTAACAGAAATGAAATTGAAATAGAAAAAAAAAACTAATAATTAATAAATAAATTATTAAATTAAAGGATTTATTTTATTTACCACAACCCCCTATCCCATATGGAATTATCTTACCAGGTAGGTCTAAAACTTAAAGAACCTTGTGTCCTTGTTTTTTATGTCCTATTTTTATGTAATTTTTTGTGTACAATAAATTGTTAAATAAATAAATAAACCTTGCATTCTCCTTAATAAGCTAGGAACAATTACATAAGTAATAGATGGAATCTATATAATCTTTAGATCGAGGATGGATTGTGGTGATGGAGTTGACATGTCTAGTGTAGGAAAGCCCCCGTAGCAGTCGCGATAAGATCGCGATAGCAATTTTTTATCACATCTGTCTGTAAAATTGTGTGTTAGTTTGACAGATAGATGTGATATATTCATTATCGCGCGGAGGTATGCTACGGGGGTTGTTGCAGTCACGCTATGTTTTAGTATCTTTAATTTTCTTTGGTGTTAATGACCATTTGATAAGAAAAAACTTATAGCCGTTGCTTGAGATTTATTTATTCATAACGAACGCTTTAGGCAATGCGCTTTTTTTTCCTAATAGTATAAAAATCATATTTAAAAGTAGGTACCTGCCTGTTACAAGTATAACCGTCACAACATTCAAGTTAATGATAATGTTGAGTATTTCATTTTTATATACTATTTGATATTAATAAATATTTAGATAGAGTATATTAATTTGTGTCAACAAATAAAAGTTTAAATTACCTAATATTTCGTTACACTGTCAAATGCATTTATTTAAAGGACACCAAACTTAGATTATTTTAAAATGTCCATTTTGATTGAAATTCAAAATGTAACTCATGATGCAATAACTTGGATCAAATAAGATGAGATTCTGTTTGTAACAACAAATTTATGATTATTATTTTATTTATTTGTATTGAATATAAAAGAAGGTTTTCTGACTATTTAAAAGACTTCTATTAAGATTTTTACTCAGGACTTAAAATACCTCTATATACAATGAAAGTGTGTATTTTTGTAGCAACTATTGTGATGCAATTAATTGTATTAATTAATGCAAGACAGAAAAAAATTGGTAACTATTATTTGAATATTTTTTATTACATTTATTTTTGTATAGCATTTCGGAGAATTCGTATACCTACATGTAAAATTTTGGCGTTGAATAACAGAATAGTATTGTCACCTGATCATTATTAGAAATATTAGAACAGGTAAGTTTGATTCGTTATGTTGTAATAATTAGGTATGCATCTATTAGGATAAAAAACACTGTGAGCCTGAGCTCACAGGTTATTATAATTATACTGAAAGTCTGAAGAAAGAAGAAAACATTGATTTTTATTCTGATTTATATAGATTGGTCCATGTTAAAAGACAAAACTAAACAGAAACAAAAGGAATTTAATATATGCTACACTTGTCAATGTCCAAACAACTACATCCAGATCTGTAAGAGGTATATGAAGATCTGTACATGTTATCCAACTGATCATGATGATGAAGAGGTATTGACTACAACAGAATATGAGGGTGGCACATTACATAATATCTGGAATGATTTATTGAGCACACCAACTTGGAATAAACCTCAACCTACCAAACCCACTTATATACCTACTGGGAATAAACCTATAAAACCTACTTTTAGCTGGAAGGATTTTCGGAACCCACCTATTTGGAATATAGCTACAAAACCTACTTTTACATTATGGGAAATGTATTATGAAAAGCCGAAATCAAATGTACCTTTTTCGGTTAAGAAAAATCTTCTAATTAAACCAACCATTTTGTATAAGAAACTTAATCCATTGAAAACTTATTTCGATTTATCTTAAATGGTGGTATTTGTCTATAAAGTCAATTATTGAAGTAATATATATTTATTATAATTAAATAAAATTGTGCTAAAACGATAAAATTTTAATTTTTACTTTTAACATACTAGTATCATTAAGGTAATAAAATTTAAATGTCAAAATTATTTATTCAATAAAAATAAAATTAAAGTAGCAATCTCAAAATGGTTTTTAATTTAGGGAAATTATTTAACACGTGACTGGCACTTTTGTAAAAATTGTATGTTTGTTAGTTGTTTTTATGTTACATTGTGCTCATGCTAACCAATATTTTTTCCTCTGAAATTAAAACACTGATATTATTATTATTAATATATTTATTTATTACTTTTGCAGTGTCAAATTATCATAAGATCACTTTTTTGAATGACCATTAATAATGAAAACCTCTTCTTTGTTTCGGATACGTTACTATGACGTTTGAGTTTTCAAATAAATCACGTTCAAAACTTAACAGTGTTGGATCCGCTCCGAACACTTTATTGAATCGAGTAGCCCAGTCTTTATAAGCGGCGAAATTTACTACGCAGAAGCATTTCCCATTAGGGTTTTTGTCACAAACTTTTATAGATAAACAAACACAATCTTGACAAGAAGGAATCATCAGCTTGCTTAATATATCGATACCTGAAAGAATTATAAATTATAAATGTACGTACAAAATATATTGTCTCAATTTTGAGACATTGTTTTTATTTCCAATACCTTTATTAATTCACTATAGTATATTATCATTACACTTACCTACCCTCATACCTATCAAGGCTCATGGCCAAAATGAATTATCATAATATTTTTCAAATAACAATGATCATCCTGATAGGAGGTAGAAAATACTTATTTAAAGATAGGTAATTATTTTATGTATGCGTTTGACATTGTGTTAGGATGGTATGCTATGGATCCAGAATTTACATATACCTCAAACTTCACCTTATGGCTTCGGTGGATAAAGTCTCGAATAAAATTACTTGTTTGATGCACTTGTGCTATAGTCTTTTACTTTTGATCGAAATATAAATGATAATTTTTGAAATATAACAAAAAAGTATAAGTACCTTCATCGACAACATGCTTTTGTTCAGTATTTAGATTGTAAGACTCTAAAGTAGCCAAAACCGCAAATAAAACACAGAAAAAACCTAGAGTTCTCATTTTCTTTATAACAAACTCAGTCAGTGTTCTAAGAAATAGTGATTGAAACAAAAAATCTTTTTATATTTGAACATATTTTAGTACTTACAGAAATAACTTAAAACTAGGCATGTTTAATTGATTACCCGCAGGTAATTTAACCTTTAACCACCGTCATACCTTTTTTGTCACGCTAGCACCGACGTGCGGTTCCACAGACCGCTGTAGTATTGGTATTGGTTAGATATTTTGACGTTTTTTGCATGTTTTATTTTGACATATTTTATTCAAATAGAAATCTATTATTGACAAATTGAATTACTACTAAATTAAAATAAATTTTTATTGTGTTATGTTATATTTTGTGTACCCGTAAATTTTATTCAATTACACTAGAGATGAAAAAAAAGAATACTCAACAAACAAACAAATTAAAAATCAACAAAAACTGTACTTTTACTATCATTCATGAATAAAATATTTAGAAAATATATTCTTCCACATACGTTTTTATAGAAAAAGAAAATTCTGTCAATGTGTAAACATAAACACAAAATCAGTGCAATTTTCCTTTAGCGCGTTGCAAACATTGTTAAGTACTTTTGGCAGTAATTAAACATATATAGGACGATAGGACGAATGTATTTTCTCTTCTCCGCAACTTTTTGTGTTCCTGTTTGACTTTGTGACAATGTTACAGAAAGTAATTTTTTAAAATAAATCATCAAATCGAAATTACCACCACCTAGGATGATGCTAGTGCAACTTAACTCGAAGACGCTAAGGTCGGGGATAGACGGGGAACCTTGCAATCTGACATTTTGGAAAACTGCAGCGGTCTGTGGGGCCGCATGACGGTGGTTAAAGGTTATCAATTTACTCATAAATGGAAGTAATAGTCAACTTAAAGTAACCTACAGCTCATAAAATCAATACAAAGGAGAAATAAAATACACGTGCTAAAATAATAGGTATTTTGTATGTAATGTAACTATAAAAAAATTAAATAAAATTTACCGAGGAAATGGTAACATGAAAGTTACAGCTTACCTATCGTGAAATATATTTTCTATAATTACTAAATAATTGATTCCAAAAGAATAGTTTCACATTGATTTAAAAATGTAGAAATATTCTCTACAGTGGTTATTGTTCAGTAGGTGCTACTGTAGAGAGTTCATTCTCTAGTTTTCAGGCCATTTTTTATTATAGCTTAAAACTAAAACAAGATATCGCTATATCCTGAAATTAGTTTCATAATTTATAACTGAGTTTGCAAATTAATAAACAGTCCGTGAATGAGAATAAACCCTCAGAACATAATTGAAGAATATTTGACACGGCTTACTAGTTTGTTGTGAGGCAAGGCTTGTCAAAAAGCTGGTTGTAAGCCGTGTCAAATATTCAATTGAATAACACTTGTTTATCGTTTAATAATAAAATAATTAAAGAAGATGCATTAAAGTTTAACAAAATCTGAAGGTGTTTTACTGGTGGGTTTACCCTATTAAGAATTTGAAATATACCTACATTAGACCTGAAAAAGATTAATATTTACAGAAATTTAAGTTTTCAGTGTGGTTGTTTGGAAAGAGAGAAAATTTAATTTAAAAAATTTAAGCAGTTAAATTTTTTTAAATAATAATAATCATCATCATTATCTTCAGCCCTCATCCACCCAGTACAGGATAGTATAGTATAGTTACTCCTCTTTACTTTACTACAGTTCCAATAATAAGTATTGTATTAAAGATTACTTATTTTTTATAGGTTTTATTTTCTTTTGAATCAATTTTTCTCATAGCCTCAGCGGCTTATTTCTGTGGCAGCCCTGTGACCCCGGAAGTTTGCCAGCGAATTCTTTATATTTATATTCCACCTAGGGCAGATTTATTCACTTCTTTAGAGTTCGCTCACTGACCGTGTCGAGGCTCCCTTACCTTACTAAACAACACACGATGCTTATTAACCGCGCGAGTTGTATTTTTTCTGAAAGGAAAGTTGCTTTAGATCCTAAAAATATTTTAAAAAAATAATTTGACTAACAACTTTGGACATGGACGCTGTTTTACAGTTGATTTTCAATTTTTACAGAGATGAATTTAAATCACTCAATCCAGTTCGTTTGTCGTTTTTACTAAAAAAAAGTAAACGACACTCCTATTTGACAGCTAAAATTTAAGTAACCAGTGGAGGCCCTTTACCAGCACTAAGATTAAATAAACTACCTACTTACATAAAATGACTTACTAACTTCTAATAATTATTTATACTGAAAGTTATCCAACACAGCGTTTCTCGTCCATCGTGTGTTACCCTGTCCACTATGATATGTGTTGCGTAAAATTCTGTTTTTCACAAGCGAAGGTAGTGGACAAATGTCCGGTGGTTTATCATACGCCCGTGGAGGGGGGGGGGGATGCGACCCCATGTCTGAGACTTGTTTACATCCCCCTGACTATCCGCTTCATGAAACTTTATGGTAAGTTTCCTTAGAAAACCTACAGAGCAAAGGTGGGGCAGACTTTTGTTATCCATACTAATATTATAAATGTGAAAGTAACCCTGTCAGTCATTCTTTCTATCTGCTTGTTACTCTTTCACGCCTAAATGGCTAAAAAGACATGAAATTTCGCACGGTGATAGGAAGTAGTACCTATCGACGGGAATAATTATTATTTCCGACGGGAAAAACATTTGCGTGGGTGACACCACGGGCGGAAAGCCAGTTTAAAAATATTTAAAGCGAAGCCTTAAAGGTACCAAAAAACAAAGGTCGTCCAGATTTGGCATTCGGGGCAATTTGCATGTGCACAAATTCACTAAATCTTGACTAAAATGGTCATTCAATCTGTCATTTTCTTTCACAGCAACAATTTTTGTTAAGATTTAGGTAAGTCGTGCTCTCCACGAATCCATAGCACTGTCTGACATCTAAGGACTATTATCTGTGCCGCCGCCATTCCGTTTTCGCAGAAGCTAGAAGGTTACAATACATTAACTACAGTTTTCTACAGTCTACAATATATCAGAAGACGGAGATTAAAAAGTAAAACAAATTATATAAATTAGATAATAGTACAGTAAGTAAGTAATTATAGATTTAGAGTCGATATCTTCGATCTCACATTGCTGATCCAAATATCGCATCAGTACCGCTTTGTTATATTTACTCCCCGTCTCACTTTTGATGATACCATCGACATCTCTAAATGATAGATCACTATTATTTGATTATAGAATGAAAAACAACGAAAACAGATTAGAGGTACGGCAAATGGAATATAACAAACGAATGTTTTGTTAATTATTACTAGAGCATTGTTCTTGTACAAAATAAAAAACAAAAATGTTGATTAAATTATTTAGTGATGATCACTTGATTTTATTTTGAGGAATTGTAATATAGTTAAATAAATCAGGCATTTTAATCAATAACATTGTCATCTTAATGTTTTTTTGCCAAATAAAAAAATAATTATGAACGAAATTTAATGACAGTCACTTGACAATATTTTGAGAAATGTAAAATTTAAGGCCCGTATTTATAAACAGCTCTCAAGTGTGACAGCGAGTTTGAGTTCGTATCAGAAATGTCATTTCAGTACAAAATGACCTGTCAAATCTATACTTAATATTGATCTCAATCTTGAGATCGCTTTATAAATACGAGCCTTATTAACATAAAGTAGTATTGGCAAATTGTTCGGTAAATTGTTTTATTCTTTCCAAAACAAGTCATGTTCTGTATAACAGAAATCACTCTTCCTAATATCTCAGCAATTTTCTAAGATCAAATCTTACGTATGGACTTCTCCTGAAATTAAATATCAAATAAACATTAATACAAGAAAAAATATAATTATTCTAAGTATGAGTATTAAAGTATCTTATGTTCTGTTCCGTAATGTTTAAAAATACTCATGTATACGATAAAAATATATTTTATACAATATATTTATTGCTTTAACTTCCATGCTGGACTTGGGAGTGATAGAAAAACATAGAATGTGCCAGCTGCATTTCCTCCCGGGCATGCTGTAAAAACCAGCTAAGGGATTCGAGGGTTTAAGTATTGTAATTTAGGCGATGGGCTGACAACTTGTCACTATAGCAATATACAGATCAATCTGGAATAACCCTCAAAACTTGTCAGACGTGGCGGAACGACCTTTGTTTAGGTCGTTTACGCTCTGCCTACCCCATTAGGGATAAAGGCGTGATTATATGTATGTATGTATTTATTGTAGGTCTTACCTATTAACTAATTCTATGGGTGATTGACGAGACGGGTAAAACAAAGTCCTCTGCTTATACTGTTGGTAATCAATGGTATTTTTTCTATAAATCTTGCAATCGCAGCAAGAACCTGCTAGGGAGGCGTATCGCATACACAGAGGAGTAAAATGCAGTTTTGGACACACTTGCCAGTAACAGTCCATGTAATCGAAACATTTGTACATTGTACAAAGATTTCCGTATGGTTCGTATGCTGGAAAAAATAAACAGAATATTTCTTGTTCTACTAAGATTTATAAATACAAAAATAAAAAAAATTGTATCACTATCACACTCATAGCCCCCACTTAGATTTCCTGTATCAAGGTGCCATGGACATACTCAGAACCATCCACAAAGAATACCCAGACCCGGAAACAGACATTTAAGAGGGCTCACCCCAAGCGGTGGCGCCCTCACTCGTAAAAAAATCATAACTCGCAAAATATAGACATTTTCAAAACTTTTCTCTGTTACTTCCTTAGATTTAGGCCTAAGGAATTTTTAGATGTAATGAATTGAGGAGAAAATAGTAGCTGGAGTTACTTTCGAAATTCCTCCACCAAAAGTGGCAGTTTTTAGCAATAATTTCGATAGTAACTGCCCGGTACTATTTGCTCCTCAATTCATTACTTCTAAAAAATCATTAATTCTAAATCTAAGGAAATGACAGAGAAAAGTTAAAAAATGTCTATATTTTGCGAGTTATGATTTTACGCACTCGGGGTGAGCCCTCTTAGATTCATCATTCAAATGTCTACCTCAGCCAAAAACCAAACCCGCTACCCTCTGCTTAGCAGGCATACACTGCCAACTAGGCTGTGCGGGCCGTCTATCCAATATCTGAATGTTTGGATATTTGTTACTCAATCACGCTTCAACCTCTCGGCGGATTAAGATGAAACTTGGCACATTAGAGACATAAGCGAGAAAACATTCCTTTCCCCGGGTAAATTTATTTAAGTCAGGTAAAACAGCGGGCGGAAAGAGATAAATAAAATTTTACATTAAACTATTATTTTATAAGTTAAAATTAAAAACAAAAATATACTATGAAATATAATAAAATATCTTACCTTTCTCATAATCTCTCCAATCGTAGAAACTGTTTTTCGAAACAGCAGGCTCAATAATTTTGAATCGATCATTTTCTGTAATATAAGGACCTATTCCTAAAAGTGACATGTCTGTGGTGTCACTTAATAGAACTATAGCTAATAATAGAGGCAAGACGACGTACATGTTAGCTTGATAGCAACTTAATGAGTAACAATTATTTTTAAACCTTACTTTCATTCTTACTCACAAAATTTCATTGAAAACAAAATGCCTCGTCATGTTTTTTTTTGCCATTGTTCTGAGATATTTTTGTAAACTTGACGTTAATTTGATTATTGTTTATCAATAAAATGACGAAATTAATGTGTCTACCAAATACTTTGACTCACAGATTTATAAAAGTTTTATAGGATTTAAATAAAAGAATTTCGTTTTCAATGAGGGCATTTTTATTTTTTAGCAACATTTTTGTGTTGAAGTCTTTGATCTTAAAATCTTGAAAACCTTGTAATCTTCAATTATCTCGCCGGCTCTTCGCAGGGTCTTCTCGTAGGTAAGTCTGAAAAGTTTATAAAATTATTTGACAATCATTATTGCGTTATTTAACAATCATTATTGCGTTATTTGACAATCATTAAAAGATTAAGTAGTAAAAGTAAAAAAAAGAAGCTTATAAACTTTAGGTCAGTTCACACCAGGAAGCGACACGACGCGATGTGGTGCGCACTTTTCAAGATAGAACTCTATTTACTTAGCAAAAACTTGCAAATTCCTCGCAGCACAAATGTAAAATTTAATTATGGTTTTTAAAACTTAACATAAATTCAAAGTATAAATACTTACATGGAACGAAAAAGTTATCACCATCATTTTCTAAAGGGTACAAATACACAACATCCGACCATCGTATTGGATTGTTTGTTCGTCTGAAACAACATGTCATATTATACAGTGTGAAAAAAGGACGGCGTTCCTTTAATATAAATATTTTTCCTTTCATTTTTCCTTTTGATTATTAAACTTAGACTGAACTTTAGTTTTTAGATATTTTGCGTCATTTAATATACCTAATCCTCTTCGGCCCTTCAGTCCCTGCCATGTCCTTATCGATACATTGACAGCAAGTCGCTCCTGGTATATGATACTCGACGCAACGCACAACCTCGTTCAAGTTGTGACAATGTTTCCAATTGCAATCATTTTTGTCGGCACACATGTATGGGACGCACACTTGTGGGTCTGGTATTAGAACTGAAAAAAATAACAATAGATACCTAGTCTTTAAACAAAAAAATACATTAATAGTTAAAAAATTAAAATGTCATTCAACCATGAATAAAAAAGAAAGGTCTCTGTCTTTTAAAATAATGTGAGTGTTTATGTTGGGCCAATGTATTTTATCTTTTTTGACAAAGCTTTATTTGGTATTGAGAGTGTAACATGATGACTTTTTTTGTACATAATTTTATCATGCAGGTATATAAATCACTTACTATAATGGTTGTTCATTATAGCGGCTTCACTAAAAACAATCAGTAATATTACAAATAAAGTGACCCGTATCATTCTGTTTGGACCTCTTGTAGACATTTGCTACGGCATAGCAAGCGTAGTAACTTAGTAGCAAATTCCTACGACGTAAGTAGAGTAAGAAAAACGTCTACGTTCTTAATCTGAAAACTTATTTTAAGCTATATATTTTAAGGACTTTTGAACTTTTGGAATAACTAAAATAATATGGAACTGTTCGTAATAGTTTGAAAGATCAGGTCAAAGTGAGTGACACAAACGTTATGATCCAAGATTGAACGTTTGCGCCCAAGTGGCAAATAATTTCAATAGTATGAGACAATAGTATTGTGTCGCAATTAAGAATGGCCTTTTTCTTATTGTACCGTTGTTATTTTCACTATTGTCATTTCATCAGAAGTCAAAAGATCAGATTGTTACTTTAGTTAAAATAATTAATGTAAAATTAGGTGTGTGATGGTGTTGCTAATTAAATTTAAAGTAAAAACCACGTAAATATGGATAATTATATAAACTATTGGCAAGATACTCCACTCTGTCGACTCATAAAATTTAATATAATTGGAGAAACAATTTAAATTCTCGAAATGGTATTTTAAATTTGCAAGTGCTTCGCTCTTGTGAGCTTAGCTTGTTTGGATCGGAACGGAATCTAACTCTTTAAGAGTAGCCGGTTAGGCACGATCTCCGCAGAGTGGTCCTCCCCACAAGGGGGCCTTTCCCACGTGTATCCTTGTCGAGATAAAGCAATGTCAACGGACACTTCCGTATCTGATGAGTCGAACAGAAGACAAAACAGTTCTAAAGAAACGAGACGAACAAATGCGTTTTGTTTTCTCTCACTTTCATCACAAAGGCCAAAGTGCCTTTAACACTAGGTATTTTAAATATCCAACTCAATACCAAATATTATTACCAAGAAGAAGAATACCATTATTATTAGCATAAACAGTCCTAATGACGAAATATTAAAACTATTTTATTTTGATTATAAATAAATTCCTAATCGAATCCCTTTATGAAAAGAACAATCGATTTGATATTTTAAACAATTAAGGATATAAAAATATATAGGTATAAATATATAGACAGACCTCAAACTGATTGTAGAATTTATCGGAACGGAACATGTCCCTCGCTAGCAATATACTGTTGGCTGCTGCTCTATTTAGAACTATCAATGCACTTATTAATGGTAAGTGGTCTAACGTCATCATTTCCTTGACTTGATCTGTTTCAGGGCATGATATTTTATGAAGATTCAACTCCAATGAACAGAAATCTCCAACAACCAAACTGGAGACGGTTCCATATTTAGTTCCATAATATTTAATGTAATAAAATAAATTAGCATAATGCTTTCACATGTTAATATTTTAGCATAACAGTTTATGCATAATATTTTTCAGCACAACTGGAAGTAGCATAACGTTATAAAAGCATAACGATAACAAAGCTTTGTATTTGAGGGCATACAAATAGAGTGCCATAACAAGTAACTCCTGAGTGGCTAAAATTCTTTCGCAAAATTTTTTTTTTTTTTTAATGATAAAGTCAAATTATAATCTTTTGTGTGTTTAATAAACATTTTTGCTGTTTAGGGGTGGTCCAAAGGTCAGCCCGCCGCACCTTAACCTACTGTCGCGACTTACATTTTTGTATTCGAGTAGTCAAATCATTTTCGATTGTGACTATCAGCACACTGCTGTAACAACAGAGTCTAAAAAAAATGCCTATTTTTATATTCAAAATTTTATTTTTATAGAGTAAACTCTCCCAACTTGTACATTTGTATTAGTAGAATAAATAAGATGCCTAAATGACTGTTATGTGACTGCAAATCAGTCAAATTCGATATAATATAACATATTGTTATGCCTACACCACCAGATTAAGGATAAGAGAATAAGAATATTTTATTACCAAAAATAATTGCTTGAAGAACCCTAATTATACGGCTGAGTTTGCACCAAAGATTTGCTTTGGCAGGATTAGTCCTTAGGACCTATGGATGGATTTCCGAAGAATACCCACAAATATTGTTGACCCGAGTTTTTGGGTTTTTGGGGGGTTTTCACCGATTCCTGATGTTACCCTACCGGGTCAAGTTTGGTATCATTTTTGTATGATCAAGGGATGCTGAAATCATTTCTAAAATTTTAACCTATAATAGGACATTTATGATTTTAATGACTTACGAATTTTCAATAATAATTATTTAAACTTTCTAATAATACTTAATTTTGAAAAAAAAAATGTATCGGTCTATAGCCCTATTATTCTTCTATATAAAAAAATTATTTCATATAGCACCACTTGTTTGAAGTTTTGTAAAAAAATTAAAATCCGTGATAAAAAAAATACTAAAGTGTCATTTTATAGGTTTATACTTTAAAATAATGCAAGTTTGATTGTAGAAATGAATTCAGAATCCTTTATTTATACGAAAATGATTCCAAACTTGACCTGGAAACTTAACAAGTGCCTTCATCAGGATTCGATCGCACAAAACATTCTATTTTATTAGCATTATCTATTTATATCAAAAATCAAATCATTTATTCGCCATTAAACAAGGTACACAAGAGAAGATGGTCAGTCCAAAAAACAGTTTAAACCCATTCGAAGGTTGTCCGTGAAGTCGATCAATCCATATTGGGCCGACTAAGGACCAAGCGCATGATTTAGGCTCGTATTTATAAAGCGATCTCAAGATTGAGAGCAATATTGAGTGCGGATTTGACAGATGATTTTGTACTGGAATGACATTTCTGATACGAACTCAAACTCGCTGTCACTCTTGAGAGCTGATTATAAATACGGGCCTTAATTAAGTGCCTTATATCACAATCCTACTTTTAGGATCCCTACCAAGTTCAAAACTCTGCCTCAGCCACCCCTGTACCAACAACGAAGATTGCGCGTGGCGACGATGTCTCTTATCCCGATTCGCGCGTTGCATGAGGTACCCGGAACCGATCGGTACGTGCTGCGCCTGCTTCGAGTTGAGGATGAGCAGGATCGATAAGAAACATGTTCATGTCAATCATCCTGAGTGAGTTGTTTTAGATCTTATGTGCGTTATGGAAACCAAACACCCAATGGGCGCTTTTCCACTAGACGGCACGTCAACGGCAACGGCGACGGCACGGCGACGATCACG